>RJWM01006797.1:0-82225 GCA_004363535.1 Dasyprocta punctata
TGTTCAATATCATATAGCAAATGGGACAGGTAGCAATAGAAATAAAGGGTTGGAAAATTGATCTAAAAGTAGAAATAAAAACAAAGATCTTATGCTCATGAATGGAGTGCATCTTTGTCTGATTTTACTCAATATTTTATCTTCAAGTCTGGCTCTTAGTAGTAGATGATTAATAAAAACATGTTGAATAGAAGAATAAGTAAGTATGTAGTTAGAACTTTGGTCTCTACTTTGTCTTTGCTAAGAACAGTCTGGGAGATTTAGATAAGATTAAAAAACTTTTGGAGATTAAAATGTGTTTCTGAAGGATATTAAAATTTATAGTATGAAAGTATGTTTTAAAAAAATTACTTGATCAAAATGCACTGAGTTTGATATGTTTCCACCCACAGAGTCAGGGATTGATTACATTCATCCTTCATCCCTTTGAGACAATCATTCATTCTTTGATGGAAAGGACCCTGTCTTCCCAGGTAAAGAAATAGCAAGTGTTTCCTGAACACAAGCAATTTTCTGAAAGAAATTCTTGTCAAATATATTTCATTTGAAGAGTGAATCACAAAGAGGACGCATGCGTTCCCTAATCTCAGGCTTATTTGTGAGGAAGGCACACACACCAGTTTGAGGTTATCCAAGCCTGCAGATTTTATGATTCATTCTATCATAAAACTGTTTAGACTTTTTAAAAAAATCAGTGGTCTCCTTTCTACTTTTAATGGGGGATTTTGCCAAGCTTTATGATTTTCAAAAATAATCATATGATTGTTTACTAATACTGATTAGAAAACATAACAGACATTTTGAAGGAACCGTGAATGTAAATGGCTCTGCTACCAAGGTCAGCATCTTCTGTGTAACTGTGCCTGGCATCTTCCATCCACTGCTCCACGGTGTTTCATGGAGCAAATCTGTTTTGATCTTGGTTTCATCTTCAAGGCTGGCATGGAGCCTCTAACTGAATTCTAAGATAGCAAAGTACATTGCATTTTTTTTTAGGTAAGAAATAAAAGTCCAGGGTAAATTAAAACTATGTCCATAGCCACTAAATAAGACAATAACAAAATGCTAAGGATGAAAATGAATGAAATCACTATTGTAGCATGTAACTGTGACCTTCGTGAAGGAATTTCTGAACCAGAAAAATTTAATTCAAAAAGAAAAGAAGAGAGGGAAAGAATGAGAGAGGAAGAGAAGAGAGAAAAAAAAAGAAAAAGAAAAGAAAAAAGAAAGGAAGAAAAAAAAGAAAGGAAAGAAGGCAGGAAGAAAGGAAGGAAGGAAGGAAGGAAGGAAGGAAGGAAGGAAGGAAGGAAGGAAGGAAGGAAGGAAAAAATAGAGAAAGAAAAAGGAAATAAAAGAAAGCTCTCAGGCGTGGAGGCTGGGACTCATTGTAGAGAGCATTGTAAACATTTAGTCTGCAGGAAATGAAAAGGCCTTAAAGAACCCTAAGAACATACTTAAAAATTCTGATCCTCAGCATGGAAGACAGTTTCAACATAAGACTAGATATAGTCAAATTCTATTGCATCCTATATGGAAACAGGGAATATTCAAAAGCCATATACATCAGCATTGCTTCTGATCATACAAACCTAAAAAATTAATCAATGTCCATGATGTAAAATTTTGTATGTCAAAACTGATTTCATGCTTTCAGTTTTTTATATGAAAATTTGACTTTGTGTTTTTAAAGGTTGATTTAAACAGAGAGTTCTATTGCAAATTTTTTTTGTTTCTGTTTTTAGTGTTACCTCCCCTTCTCTCCTAACAGATGATTCACAATTATAATCACTCACCAAGGATTCAAATTCCACAGTGCTCTGGATGCTGGGAGTGAAAGGTAAATCTCACACTGTGAGGGAAACAATCTGGCAGGCACCTCACGAAGACTGGGGAGGTTCATGGGATGAAGCTTTCGGGGGACAGACCCCAGCGCCCTGTGACTCTTCTTGGTCACAGAACTGTAACCTTTTCCCTTCTAGCCTGATAAAATTTGTCTTCTAAAAATTAGGGATTTCTCTGATTACATCTAACAATGATTCCCTAATTATAACAATCTCTCAGAGATGTAGTCACTTTGTTCTAAAATTACTAAATTTTAAAATTTTTTAAATTTCTAAACAACCTATCTGATCAGAAATAAGTTTTTACTAGGTAATTGAAATTCATTCCCAATTTAAAGTTGCCTACCTCTCTGCTCACTGAGAGATGATTTTTTTCTAAAGTAAGTATTTATTAGGCATTCTAAATACTCTGGCTAGTTTATTGTATGTCTGGTATCTTACACAGCATCTGATCCATAGTAGATAATCAAAGAGGAGTTTCTTAATTTGCTAAATTAAATTATATGTTTATTTGAGTAATCAGGTCTCTCTCTTGAATCATTTTATTTCTCACTTTTGCACCATTTTTCTATTTTGAAATGTTTTTTCTTCCATCAACCTATACATGCTGTGTTACGTGTTATGTAGGATTCTTATGGCTTGCCATAGTTTGAACTGTCACGCCTAACACTCTCAAAAAATATGTTTTTCAATTCCAGTTTCCATGACTGTGGCCATATTTGGAATTAGGGTATTTCCAGATGATCAATTTAAAATGAGGTCATTAAGATGGACCCTAATCCAAAATAATCCTTATAAAAAGAGGAAATTTGGACACAAACAGACACACAGGGAGAATGTCCTGCAAAGATGAATATGGAGACCAACCAATGTATCTACAAGCCAAGGAACACCAAAGATTGCCAGAAAATTACCAGAAGCTAGAAGAGGGGACTAGAATAGATTTTTCTTTATAGCCTCAGAAAAAACCAACCAAGAAAACTCTTTGTTCTCAGACTTCCAGCCTCCAAAATGGTAAGACAATACACTATGTATGCCACCCAGTCTCCAGTGCTTTATCATGGGAGTCTGGGGAAATAGTCATGGCCCTTAGGACATATCGCTTATACTTTAGATCAATTTTTACTCTAGTGAAATGCTTTCATTTCCACCTCCACTGGTGATCATGAGGTCTTTGAATCAAATATTATATCTCAATCTTCTTTGTATCACCTGTATAGGCACACGATTGGTTTATTTTCTTGGTAACACTGCTGTATCCTAAGCCCATATCATGATTGATTTCATGAATCAGTATGTAGTCTTTCATTATTTTGTTTCACTGAAATGTAATGCTATCTATGAGAAAAATTCTGTTTTTTATATTCACATTTCAAGATCATTTTCCTTATTCTCCACTGCTCTATACTTTTCTGCACTTACATGCATATGAGTTCTTCCATAGTTATTGTTTTTAAGTATTGAGGATTAAACCCAGGAATTAACACCTGTTACATAAGAGTTCTATCACTGAACTACAGCCTCCAGTCCATAAATTATAGTTCTTGACCATTTTCCCTATTGTTTCTATGAAAATAAGTGGGCATCTCTTGCATTTTTCTTTTTTGTTTATTGTTTTGGGTTTTTTTATACTTACCATGATTTATAGAATGGTGATTTATGATTTCTTTTGCTTAACGTTTTCTTCTCTTTCTCTTAAATTTATTTTTAATTTTAAGCCCTTGCTGTCTATAAACCTTTACACTAGATTCTATAGACAGATGAAATATGACCCTGATCCTCAAGAGATTATCAGCTCTTTTCCTGAACTTTTCCCAGTCTTCATGAGCTTTTGTCTTGTATCAGGAACCAAATTCTTTTATTTTCCCACTTACATCTTTCCATCTAACTTCTTCCTATATATTCCTTTCAAATTCATGAACAACATTTATGTCATTAAATCCAATAACTTCCTACTCAGATCTTCCAAATCACTAGAAATATGTCCCACATTCCATTTTGTAGCGACATGTATTCTCAAGTGGGGGTGATTAAGAATAGGATGTTCATTGGGTGTTGTCAGGCTTCCTGGCATTTGCATATTATGAATTGAATGTACTCATTTTGTCATCCACTGTCACCCATCAGTGTTAGGAAGAGGGTGACAGGGGTTGAGGGAAGTCACTTTCAGTGGGCTTAGAACAGGATTCTGTTTATTCACTAATTCTTGGAAATGTAGTTCCTTGTGTTTTCAGAAAAATAACTAGTTTCTCTTTCAGCAGCTTTTTATGTCATAGTGCTATACTGGTAGCAATTTTTCCATAGTATTTTTCATTTTTAACATTTTTCAAATGTTACATGCATTTACTCTTGAGCCTCTTATCACTATTATTGATTTCCCCAATACTTCCTTTACTCTCTAGAGTATATTTTTAGCATTCTTTGTGAATTATCTTCTTTTTTCATCTACTCTCAGGATGCTTTTGATTCTTCTTAATAAACTAGGGCATAGAGGTAGATTTTTGACATTCTTGAACCTTCTTCTAAAAGAAATATTAGCCTGCATTTAGAGTACACAGAACTGATGACTATCTCAGAAGAGATACAAACACATTCTACGGATCATTGGAACAGAACTCTTAGTTCCCACACTTCCTGAATTCACTGACTGAAAAGAATCAGGGGAGGCTGACTTTCAAGGCTCCCGCATAAAGAGATTTCAGGATACCCATGTTGAGGCATAAATATGTCTGCTCAGCACAATAAACACAGAGAGGAATTTTCAAGTAGATACTATAATATAGAATGACCCTGTCAGGGGAAAATGTACTAAAATAATGACATCCCAAAGTCAGACCTTGATTACATAGATGTATTTAGAGCTGCAAAACTTAGCTGCATGATTTCATGACACTTTTACCAAGACAATATTCTTTTCATAGCAAAAGGAGACATTTACTAAATATTTACTTACTAAATATTTATAGTTCCCTTTGCACTAAAACTAATGTCTAGATCCTCTTCTGTGTGCTTTAACTATTTCTCCTTCAGGATTTCAGATTACTTAGCTTCTTTTGGTCACCAGTGTATCCTAGTCCCCCTTTCACACTCAGCTAGACATCCAGTTCTTGCATCTCGACTTTTCCAAACTCAGCTGCTGCATTCACATCTCTCCAGCCCATTTTCTTGGCAACCAAGCTCCTGAGGTGCTTTTGTGGATTAGGGATTGTATTAATGGCAGTCAGTCAGGATTGGACTCAAAAGTATCTAAGCTTTCTCTACTCTTCATTCTTTACTGTCCTTGACATTGTGAAACCTATTATCAGAACCTGTTTTCAATTATTTTTCTTTGCATATCTTATAACCTTTTAAGGTTAAAATGGAAAAATTACATTTATATTGTAATACCTAGAGAATAGAGGTAGTAACACCCCAAAATTCTACTAGCATATGTCATGACCCAGAAAAAAAATACACTGTTGTAGTAATGGTGCTTCCTATATGAAGGAAGGAGATGGTCAATCCGTGGCCACAGTCCTTTCCGCTTGTCCTTTGGGCTGAGATTATCACTGCTAATTGTAGACTTTTTTCTAAATTTCATTGCACCATGTCAAATATGTAATTTTAAGTTATTCTACATAATTGTCCACAGACATTCTTTAAACTAAATCTTAGCCCAGATGTCTATTATATGTTCAATATTCACAATGCCCCCAAAATTATATTTGAAAAAAGAGAAAAATACATGATAAGAGTTTATTTAGAACTCTAAAACCACAGGGAATCTCCTTCTTTATTTCTCCCCAATACTTGAAATTGAGCATGAATAAAAAGTACACAAACCTTGTCACTATGGTTTCCCTTAGACATATATTCCACTTGTACATTTTGCAGATCTTCTAGAGAACTCTAAGTTACTGTTCTGACAGCATCGCCTCTGGTTCTTTTGCTTACATTTCCTGCCCATCCTAAACAAACAGAAATCTGTCCATCATTGGTTCTCTGTTGTTTTTTAAGGCAGCCTCTCTTGGTTGTTCAACCAGTGAATTGTGAGTATGTATAATTTACTGGCTTCTCTTTCCCCATTTGTGTCTCTTGCTTTTGCATGGAGGCAGTATGCCTGTTCAGCTCATTCCTTTGTGCCCTCAGTTAATATTTCTTTAGAACTTCACCATGAGCCAGAAACTGTGACCTATGGGAGCAATTCAACAGTGAACAATATAGGCATAGGCCCGCCTCAAAGAAGGTGACGGTCTAGTGAGAAAGGGAAGTTAATCAACAAAAAACAATACCAAAGTGCATTATATCCTCAAAATCTGGCAAATACAGGCTCACAAAAATGCTGATAAAAATAAGTTACTTTTTCCCTAAAATCAAGAAACCCTCATAAACACAGGATAGAAAATACCACACAAATTCAGTCGCTGCACGAAGAAATATTTTGTTACAGAGCCTGATTTGTATGAGAAAATGGTAATGGATTCTTGATACATGTCCTACTTGGTATCAGGCACAACAAAGTAGATAATCAATTGTCAAATGTTTCATTCATATTTTTTTTGTTGTTGAAAATACCAACCAGTGGTATTTTCCACACCAAAATTTAGAAATGGGAATATGCTGTACTGGCTTCAACTAAAGAAGACAGAACTCCAGCCAAAGAAAAATGACTCTCAGCCAAAAACAAAAACACTTTAATTGGTCGTTTCATTGCAAGATGTTGAAATGGTTCCAGCCCAAGGAAACCAAGGCCATCAGAGTTACAATGGCTTAAAAAAGAAGAAAAAGATGTTTCATTTATTTAGGTGTTTGATCTGAATCCAATTTGGAAAAGGAAACCTAAAGCCTTTTAGGGTAATAAACTTGGCAATAATAGAATGCTGTCTTCCTTCATATAAGAAAACCCAGGCCCCGCATGAAATCAACTTTATGATCTTTAAGATTTTATCATCAGGGTTGGTGCTTATTTTAAAAGTTTAGTTAATACTCAGCATTTATTTCTGTGGAATATTTTGTTTAAGTTTCTTGTACATTCTTTATTAAAGGCTTGATTTCAGAAATTTTATACACAAATAACTTTCTACAGAGTTCTGAAGTGAAAACTATATCTAAAAGAAATTCCAATCACTGATACTTTAAAAGTAGTGAGAAATATGATTTGGGAGAAACTTAATTCTTAAATTGCAAAAATGCTTTGAAATTAATCTAAATGGAATTTAACAGTTTGAACACGGTTTTCTGCCACCTGTCAAACCCAACAGTCTTATCTTTAAAATTAATAGATGATGGGAATTATTTATTTTTTGCACACTTACAATTGGAGAAGAAAGGAAGAAAAGAAAAATGAAATAAAAGAATAGATGTGCTAACAGATTGTGCTTCAGTTTATTCAAATACCTGAAAATAATACCCAGATATCAAGAAATGAAAGAGTAAAGCAAGAGAATTACAAATTCAAACCCAACTTGGACAACTTAATGACTTAACAAGACTTGTATCAAAATAGGAAAAACAAACAAACAAATGAAAAAACAGCTGAAATGTAGCTCAGTATGAAGGACTTACGTTCAATTCCTAATTCCACTGAAGAAATACAGACCCTTGGCTGGGGATACAGCTCAGCAACACAAGTGCGTGCCTGGCAAACGCAAGGTACCAAAAACAAAAATAAACAAAAAAAGAAATACAGACCCTTATAGTTTCACCTGCATGTCAAGTATCAACTTTAAAATTAATTACAAAATATCCAAATGCATTTTTCTATTGTCTACTTTATTCTTTATCTGATTAATTGTTATCTGATTAATTTATATTAAAAGAAATAATATCAACAACTTCATTTGTATCATCTCTGTTTTCATAGCCAGTAAGATTTTCCATACCAAAATGTGAACTCCAGGGAATGATAGGGATGATTTTTGTCATGAGATTTTTCACAGCCCCACCCCATTTATGACCAAGTTCCAAATTCTTGCAGTTCTGCAAATATGTTGTGTGCTTTGAGACCTACTACTTTGACATATATGGTGTTTCATCTACCTGGCCAATCTCAATGGTTACTTCAAGACTTCAATCAACCTTTTCATGGTTAACTTTCCTAATGTAGTTTTCTCTGTGTTCTCTTGGAAGCTTCTGGAAATGTTTTTAATAACTTACCATGTTTGTTTAATTTATATGTTCATTTAACCTAACAATGGTCAACTATAAATTCTATGCTAATAAAGACTCCTGCTTAGATAGTTTGTTACACAAAAGGGAATGGCATATTTGGGCCAAACTTAATCCAATGAACATATTTTCATTCAGCCTAAAGAACAGATGATAAAACAAATAGTACCAAGAGAACACCAAACACTATAGCTGTATTAATGTTCAAATTTTTAAAAAATGAATTATTTTTATGCTTTCACCAAACAAATGGGAAATTACTTTTCAGAATATTAAGTGCCTTTTAAAAATTCTTATCATCATGAAGAAAACATCTTCAAAAGCAAAACAGCATAATTTATATCCTATAAACACATCAGAGAGTAATATAAAATGTTGCCATGACATGAAGTAAGATATAAATATTAGTGTTATCATTTTCTATCACATAATAATTAATAATAGCCACTAAATTTTCTAAAGCAGCATGCTGTTATCTGTGCCTGTACAGTGTAGTAAAATATGAAAAAATGTGTATTAGCATAGCTCTGTGTGTTTTTCAAAGTGCATTCTCGAAAGCAGAGTAACCACATTACTCAAAGAAAGTAACTCTGGAGGGGAATTGCACACGCATGTGGAAACTGAGCTTGAAAGTCGCTCATGTCATTTTCTCTACTGAGTCTCACAAGTGTCCCCAGAATAGGAACAGGAAAACATCACAATTTACCACCCTCTCCTATGCCAGGACTCACACTGCTGAGCATCAGATACGTCATGGTTAGTCTTTGGCACCCAACGCCATCCAGTCTCAGTAAGTGTTGCAAGTGGCAGCAGAGCTCCCTGTTCCATAATTCACAGTGTACCTGCTGCTCGTCTGCCCCACCAGTCCACCGTCACCTTGTGCAGGGGCAGCGTGTTTACTTCCTGGGCTCCTTACCTCCTCCATTCTACCCTCATCTACAGCCAAGACTGACCATTTAAAACAAAGAGCTCAACAAATTCTTCCTTAAAACCTGTCAGTAATACACTGTTACTGTTTATGCCTAGCTATCCACCTGCCCAAAGCCTCACATTGGCATTAGTGGGGCCTTTGGAAGGTCACTGAATTATAGGGGCATTATTGCCAACTTGAGGTTAAGAGGTGGGACCTGGCCAGAAGAGGTCGATGGGTCACTATGGGCCTGACCTAGAAGGTTACATCTCCCTTCCCAGCTCCTCCTTTGACTCTCTCTGCTTCCAGGCAGCTGTGATGTGAGCACTTATTCCTCGTTCATGCTCCTGTGCCATGCAGCTCTGCCTTGGAACCAGACTAACAGGCCACCACTAAAGGTGAGCAAAAATAGACCTCTCCTTCTTTAAGTTGCAAGTGTCTGGTATTTTGTCCCAGCAACAAAGATAGTGAATAAGACACTTACCCAGGCTCTTTAGACAGAAAAGTGAATATTCAATAACCTTGCAAGTGGGCAGAGAGGACAAGAAGAGCAGGAAATGGTATGTGACTCCAGATTATTGTTATTGGTAGTACTTACGTTATATGAAGTCACATATACACTAAACTAGTGAATACTGAGTCACTGATCCTATGAAAAATACAGGGTTACATTCTCACAAGCCTTGGTCACACATTTTGTCATCAACCCACCAATTATTTAATGTTTTGCTGATACATTAATATTGAAATCAAGCCAAAAATACTCTAACTCAAGCCTGAATGAAGCTTCTCTAGCTTGAATATTTTCTCCTCTAGGTACTCTAGAGTTTTCTTGTACTTGGAAACACAAAGTAACAATGAAGTACTACACTTGGAGGCTGTTTTAAACAGCAATATCAAACAAAAGTCACCTGAGCACAAACAAACAAACACAAGGCATTAACTACTGTGGAAAGGATATTTGTCCATAGGATGCAAACTGAAACAAGAAAGCAGTATCATATTTTTGACCACAGATGGAAATTTGCATCACAAATTTCTCAATTTTTTTTATCACTGTGCATGTCAGTAAATGCCTGCAGAGTGCTGAGAATATTGACTTTGAAGTCACAAATAACTTTTAGTGAGCAGGGAAATTCACAAATGCAGAATGCACATTTCATATAATCATGACTGGCTGTATTTTTTAACAGGCTATTGCCTTCATGAATCCATATCTGTGAACTGCATTCATGCACACTACAGGTTGAGAAGCCAACAACAATATTTTTGTATAGCCTCTGCAGTTTACAACATTCTATTGGAGCATGCTAATATATGGAATTTCCATATTCAATTGGAGAGGATTAAGCCTTCTGAGATGCTTTTATTTCACTGAGTTTAACCACTTAACAAGATTCTAGTGTATCTGGCTAAAGGAAAACACTATATTTTATTCCTACAAAGAAAATACAAGACACAAAAATATGCCAACAGGTCACATCTTTATAAGCATATCAGTGCTACCTGATCCTAGAAATTAAGGAATGTGTGATTTCTGGACAGTTTCAAAATAACAAAAGTGACTCTTAATTCATGTGGTAAGTAAATAATCATGCCAGTGAATCATATGCAAGTAAGTCTTATACCCCTGAGACATTTTAATACCCTGGTTACTCTTTAAGCAAATTCATATGAGAATTTTAGTACCTAAAGTAAAAATGGCGAGTTCTAGGCTTCTCGCCAGTTTCATGTGGGGTGTGAAATTTCTGACTTACAAGCTGAAATTCTTGGAATCTTATAAGCATTTTTTATATAATTGAGACTGATTCTCCCACCCACAAAGTGACCTACTTCTCTTTCTCTGTTATGAGGGAACACGGTTTACCAGCATGAAAAGAACCTGGTAAGAATCATGACCTCGACCCAGCCCTACAGCTTTCTCCTCATAGCTGGCTACTCCTTTGCTGCATGGATAGTCCACGTGGAAGTCACGGCGCATGAAAAGGCAGGAAACCAGTGCCCCCCAGGTTATTTGAGGTAGCACAATAAATGACAGAGGACACGCTGGCATGTGCTCCATCACCCCCTTCTCTCGGGGCCCCTTCCTTTGTGATATCACAACTGTTCTTCCTCTAGAGGCTTCACAACCTCTCTCAAACTTGCTGCTTAAGAGACCCACCGTTGTCACTTGTGATTTCTCACTTCAGAATATTTTTACCACTGAGTGTGAGCAACAGGGAAGAAACAGAGTGGAAGGAGGGTGCTACCTGTCATTCCTTTATCAAGTGATAGCACGAGAGGGAGGAAAAGAATTCCTCATGAGCACACAACTTCTCCTTCACCTTGGAGAGCTTGCCTTACATTCCATGCAACTTCCAAATGTAGAAGCTGGCAGCCTGTCCTCATCTGCAAAAGCAGAGCGGGGCTGTGGACTGCCAAAGCACTGCCATTGTGACTAAGGCATTTCGGTGCACAGGCCCACGCAGGCCAGGTGTGGGCTATGCAGGCAGAGGACAAGGCAGTGTAAGTACCTGGGTGCTGTTCTGGCCAGGAGAACTGTCTGGAGGGGCAAAGAGATGACTGAGTAGGTACCAGGCAGGTTTCTGCCAGTGCCTCTGGACTAAACATGGGCCTACAACTGGCAACCCAGAATACTCACCTTTTCTTATAGTAATCTCAAGGGTAGAAATTCCAACTTGGAAGCTACAAAGAGCTCAAAATATTTTCCATAAAAAGAAACAGATATCTGTCAGGGCTGGGTGTGAAGCCACCCAATGAAATAAGAATTCCCCCAGCTCCTTCCTTCTCCCTTCTCCCATAACAGGAAACAGAAGCTGGCGAAGTGGAGCATTACTGCCCTCCCTTCTTCTCCTGCCTCCAAGGTGACCCAGGTCTGCACCAGGGAACAGTTGATGTTTTGAAGTTAAACCAAGTCAGATTTCATCAACAGTACCTTTCCCTTGATATTAAATATTTGAAATGGAGACTTCTTATAACTCCAAATCACCATAATTGTGTCCTCTCTCTCAGAATAAACAGAAAAGTTCTGGAACCTGACAGAATTTTCATCCAACATCTGAGGAACAAAAGCTCCACTGAAAAAATGATAGTGAGAGGCAAAATAAAGGTTTGCTTCTTTTAGATCTGTCTTGTTTGCTCAACTCTCCTGTCATACACTTGTGCATGTAAAAACAACAAGGTTGATATAGGTAAGTAGAAAGCCAGTTACCAGTGAGAATCTTGGAAAAATAATTTATAATATTCAGAAACCTTCAAATTAATATCCTCACATAGACTTGTCTAAACTGGAGCTTGGTGTCTTTCAACCAAAACGTTGCTCAGGCATCTCCGAAGGCAGGAGAATCTCCCATCTCAAACCTTTCTTCTACCCCGTCTTCATACTCAACTTCTCACATAACTAGCTTTTTAAAACTCAAGCTTTTCAGTGAGAAAATATGTGATTGCTTTAAAAGCATTTAGCGCTTTGCTAGGCAGAAAATACACTTATTACAAACTGGCCAAGGGTGGGAACGAAGAAAGAAAAGAGGAATGGAGGGAGGAAGTATCTGAAGAAAAGACCAAGTAGATACCCCATCACACCTACAGACATATGCCAGCCTGTGCCATGTTCATAGCCAAATATCCACAAATTTACCACTACCACATGGTTATGCATGAAAGATGGCCTTCAGCCTCCTTGGCTGACTTTAAGAGCAGGTGCTTCAACACTGCAGGTGGAATCTGGCCCTGGCTTAGTCATGCAGACTCTTGGGCCAGGAGGTGACCAGTGAGTTTTGTGACTGAGGGAAGAACATTGCCAGAACGTGGCATCAGAGCACCTATTTGTGACCTAGATGCATCACTTACAACCTCAGAAATTTGAATAGGACCATTTCATCTCTTTAAATTTCAGTTTTGTTTGCTACAAAGTAGGAATAACAATTATAACTCTATCTCATTGGAAAGTGTGGAGAATGATGGAATAAATACTATGCCCAGATTTTCCTTTAGGACCAAAGTACTCATTCCCCTGGATTGCCCTTCAGGCGCCTACTATAGTGATGGACACCTAGGAAGCGTTCACTAAACATTACCTGATAGAATAAATAAATTGGTGACAGCTGAGGAATTTCTCTGACAAATAGGAACGAACACTTTTTTGTGTGTGTATACATTCAACAGAATTCAGATACTTCTAATCTATATGTAGTGAATATATACACATACTTACACACATACAAATATAAGAACATAGCATTTGAGCATCAGACAGTTATATTGTATGTGAAAAAGAACATGAAAAATATCCATAGAATTTGTTAGGCAGTGACAGCAATGCATCATGAGAACTGACATTATCAGCATCTGACTCTTTCTTCATCTCGTTTCTGTGAGATAAAGCCAAGGAATGACACATTTAAATTATTATGACACCTTTTCTTCTTTGCCAAAGAAACTGATGAGGAAGGCCTGTGAAATTCTAAAGGCAGGTGCTGCCACACAATCTGTCATTTTTTTCTCTACCATTTCTCAAAGCACTAGGGTTTCTGGATGTCAAATCTTATCATTGTTTCCTATAAAAGACACTGAGCCTGGCTGTGCTTTCCAAAAGACAAACAACTGTTAGCAGTGGAAACAAATCCTCTGTGTTCTGTGATTTCCCTGGCCTCTCTGTCCCCCTTGCTGCAGATTCGGCTTCTCGGGGTTTCCACGAGACTCCTCACCCAGCTGACAACAGGCTGTGCTGGATCCATTAACAGAGTCATCTCCGGGTTTAGCCCACAATTTACTGCTCTATATTTGCAAGTGATTTCTTTGCTCAACCAAATTACAGTACTGGAGTTCACATACTTGGCCGTGGTGTGAAAGGAACGAATCTCCCAGCAACACCTGACAGGGAAACAAATAGGAACCAGAATCTCTTTGGTCTTGGAAACACTGTCTGTCTCTGACTTTGCCAAATCTTTCTGTTGGCTAGCCAGTCACTCTGTAAAGAGAGAATGAGACACAGAAAGAGTCATACTCCCAACCTCCTGGGCATTCTAAGAAAAGTGATTGGACAATCCAAAACCCTATTGAAGCCTTGCATTAACTGGGATCAATCCTCCCTTGGCATACAAGACAACTCCAATTCAGACCCTGTGAATAAACATCATCCACTGATTGTTCTTGAAGATCATCCCTCACATCCCAAGAAGACTTCATTGTTATAGGTCACTAGAGAAAGAGACTCAGTGATTTGAATAATGCATACCAAGCTTTTATGGGTACAAAGTTCTTGGGAAAAATAAAAAAATCTGATGCTAATATCTAGGGAAAAAATAAGGTAATAGAAAAGCATATTCAAATGTCCCCAATGTAAGTAAAATACTGCAGTATAATAATTTTGTAGTCTTGGGAAGACCTTCAAGAACTTTGTATTAGAACAATAAAGGATGCATATAAAAGACCAACAGCAAAAGCAGAGGTTTTCTTGCTGAGATTTCTGGCTATGATTTCAGAAGGTTCGCAGAAAAACTCATCACTCTAACCGTGGCAGATCTTCAGTGGGAAAAGAAAAGTCTTGTCTCCACTGGCTTCTGGACATGCAGGTGGATTGGGTGTTATGTTTTGATTGACAAGAGTATGCTTGTCTAGATAAGTAGAGAAGCATCTTTTTCAATGATGCTTCAAAAGAACAGCTGTCTGGAAAGATGAAGCAATGCCAGGATAGTTCAAGAGCCTATCCAAACACCAGTCACCAAGGTAAACATTGACAGATGAGGTAAACACTTGAATAAGGAGGTTCACTCTAGGAATTCACAGTGTGGTGAAGATAGAAAATGTGATACCAATTTCTTATTTATTTTTCATTAGGTCAGCTGGCCAAGAATTACTGTCTTCAAGAAATTATCTTAGTATATGTTATCTGTGCCTGTCATATTGTTCTCAAACTTGGAAAGTGAAAACACCATTTTATTTTTTGTTGTCTCAAGTGCATTAGCAAGCCTTTAGTGTCTTTAATGATCTCTTATTACATGCTTCTGTATCACATCTATTGCCACTATTTGTCATTTATACAGTCTACCTAGTAAAATCTGAATGCCATAATTCCTGAAAGAGGCACAACCCTTTATTTATTCTTTTCCTTTTGCATCCTCAAGCATCACTAATTAAAACTGTACTCATTATTCAAGAGCAAGTCAAAGTGACTTCTCTTTTGAGAAAACCCTCGTAGTTGCCTTCCTTAGGAGAATTTACTCCTGAATATTGATCCTCTGGCATATTGTCTTAACCTACTACAAAATTTGCCATACTATGTGAGAGTTCATTGCTCATGGGTCTCTCCTACTTTAATAAAAAAATTTTGGTGGACTGAACTTTATTGTCTGTGCCTCCACCCACTCATTAAATGCTTTATAAACAAATATGAATTTTTCTGCCTGTCATATTTTTCACTTTCTCTTTGTTCTATGGAAAACTACAATCCAGAGAGATACAGTCTTGTCCTAGACAACATTATTAAAGTGAAAACACAGAATTCAAAAACTTGTTGGATCTGTGAATGTGCTGATATTAGCAAAGAAACAGTGATTTCACAAGTGACAAGAGTGCACATGTTGTAGGAAGGGGCCACAGGTAGTATAAAGAACAAAGTAAACAATATTTTTTAAAATTTGTTTTAAATTTTATTTTAAAGATAGTAAAATCCAACAAAACAAAACAGAACAAAGTCAATCATAACAAAGCGGTAAAATTGGTACAGAACTTCAAAGCAGGATGCTAGGAAAACAGTAGCTACTGTAGTATATCTTGTTATCTTCACAATAGTTGTCCATTCCATCAGGTATAGAAAAATCAAACCAAAATCAAAACAGAGTATTAAGTAAAGCAAAATAATTAATCAGAATAAAGCAAAACATTGAGAACAATATTGGATTTCAAAGACAAGATAGAAGGAAATCCCCCATATTTGTTATATTGCATAGTGTCATCCTCCCAAGAGACACTTAAACTGCTGGCCCCAGGCCCGCAAAATCAACCAAACAATACTAGCATTTAGATGCTTTATGTACTTTAGTTGCTATCAACTCCGCCTGTTCTCCAAACCAGCAGGCTGCTTACAGCAGCAGTGGGGATGTTGATTCTCAGCCCATGTACTGTAGGCTCATGGGAGGCCCGGACTTTTCTCTTCCTAGAACCTGTTGCACCACTTACTAGGAAAGCTAGCTAGTTGTCTTCTGGTTGGATCCTCCCAGATCCAGCATGGCAGGTTCTTGGGAGGCATTGATTTTTCTCTTCCTGGAATCCACACTGCTTGTGCTGCTCACCAGGAAAACTGACTAGTTGTCTTATGGTTGGCTCCACCCAGCATGATGGGTTCTCAGGAGGCACTTATTTTTCTCTTTCTGGAATCCATGCCACCTTGTGCCACTTACCAGAAAGGCTGGCTAGTTGTCTTTTGGTTGGATCCTCCCAGACCCAGCATGGTAGATTCTTGAGAGGCACTGATTTTTCTCTTTCTGGAATCTGCACTGCTTGCACCACTTACCAGGAAGGCTGGCTAGTTGTCTTCTCTAAAGTAAACAATATTATTAATTATAACTCTAAAACTTTTCATGAAATATATCTATCTCTTGCAATTCCATGATTTCTTCTGGATCTTAACTATTCTTTTTCCCAAATTCCTAATATACACTGAGGCTCATGAACACAATCAAACTCAACTGTTGACAGTGTGTGAATGACAGTGATGTCATCAGAGCAGAGACATGAAGTGGGTTTGCAGGAGTTAGAGATATCATTGTAATGGTGGTTCCTGGGAGTGGAAGGAAGAAACAGTGGTTTGATTTTGACTGTACTTCTCTTTGTTTCTGCATTATTACCCTTTAAGCCCACAATCCCTCACCCACAGTCTCCAGCAAGTAGAAGTCTTATCCTCAGAAAAGGAATTTGCTGATGTTAACAATTTAATCTAAATTCAATGAGTGTAAGTATCTTAGAGAATTCTAATGTGTTTATATTTCAAACAGATTTAGCAGAATCTAAGACCAACACAAAGACCATCATCCCTCTGGGAGCCAATCCCTCTAATTCCCAGTCTCATACTTTGCTGGGACTGGTGATCTAGAAGTTTCTCTTTAGAAAAGTCAGCACCCTCTAGTAAGTAAATTTGTGAGTAAATTTCTGGAAACTATTAAATGTGAGAAAGTGTAATTTCATTGTTATCACATCAACATGCTCATTGATGTGCTTATAATATACTGGCACACTCCTAAAGCATTTAACATAATTGCTGGGTCAATTCACAGGGCAGTGAAGACTCTCAGAGAGTGCCATGGAACAGGATGCTAATGGCATATAGCAGTGCTAGAATGTCAAAGTGATGATAGTTTAAGATACATGAGCTATCAGCAAGCGTGTGTGATGGGCAAAAGGAGATGCAGAACCTGTCCTTTGTAGGAACACAGAATGGCTTCATTTAGCTGAAATACCATTTGTATTAAATAGTCATCATCACCAATCACTAAGCAATCATTAACAAAGCCCCAGGATCAGAGTGCAGCTTCTTTATGCACACACACACACATACACACACTTGTGTGCACACTTGAATGCACACAAATAAATATTTTCAAAAATATTTAAGCAACTTGAGACTTTACTTATCTGTTATTTGATTTTGAATAGTTGAATTCAGTAGTAACTGTGCATGTGTGTGCTTATATGAAAGTATATATATATACATATATATGTATATATATATATATACATTTATATATATGCATGGAGAAAGAGAGAGCTTTGGTTGCAGGATTAGGATTAAAAAAGTGACATGGGTAGACAAGCATAAAGTCATTTATATTCACTGAGACAAAGGAATCTTGGAAGAGTAAGTCTACTTTCATAGAACTACCATTTCACTTTCACCTGAGCTTTATATATTCTAGCTTTCACCCTTTTTGAAAAATTCCACATCCTTTACCTAAGACTCTCGGCCATTCTCATGACTTCTTCATTATGTATTAACATTGCCCTAACCTCTGGAGTCCAGATTCCTAATTCTAACTGCCTCTTGGTTTTGATATCAGTGTTCTTCAAAAATCTCAAAATGAATTCTCTCAAAAAGCAGAAGACTACAGTAAGTAGCAGGTAAATCATGTGACTTCTTCTGCTCACTCTGCTAAATATTGACCACCAGTTATCAGGGACTCTTCAGTAAATAAAGAGATCTAAATTATCTAAGTGAAATGATCTATATTGACTTTCAAGGACAAAAAAGTAAACATCCTTTAAAAACACATGTTCTCTTTGGCCTGCTTCTGGCTTCTAGAGTAATGTAGAGGCAGAATTCCACACCTCTAAAAAATGGGCATGTGTCTGTGACAAGTTTATCCAGGAAACTTGGTTTTCCAATGATAATTACACAATGGAGTACAGATATATTTCCCAAGCACTGTAGAAGTATGCAAATTACAAGAGCTGCACTGTAAATTACCAGTCTTTTAGTAATAGGAAAAAAAAAACTAATGGATATTTTTTAAAAAGTACAAATTAAAAATGCAATATGTGAGATTTTTTCCCTTTTACTCAATTTAGAGTATCACACATCATATAGTCTTTTAGAAATAAAATTTAATGCATAGACAAATTATTAAACCTTAGGGGAATTTTATGCTGCTGAACAGCATCCATCAAATAAAGGCTTCTCTCCCCTCTTTACCTTTGCTCAACACCTACTGAACACAGAACCTGCAAAGCTCTCCCCTCCCCTTACCTCTTTTTCCCTCTCTTCCCCTCCACTCCTCTTCTCTCATCTTCTCTCCTATGCATATACGAATTCTCTCAGAAGCACATACAGAATTCCAATCACAAAGGAATTTTAAAACCCACAGTTGTGGAACTTTGAAATAAAATTCAGAAAAATTTATTTGTCCCTGTAACTTTCAAAAACATTTTCCAAAATCCACATGGATGATCACCTTTGAGATGATTATTGATTTTCCATGACTAGGAGGCATTGTAAATTGAGGGTTATTCCAGCCATCCTCAAGGATAAGGGCCTCTTCACATGCAAACCGAGGCTGATGTTCTATCAGAAGTAAAATCAGAGGTCAGGTGCAGGAGCATCCAGATCTTGGTGAAATTGCGATGAGTTACACCTTGCTCAAACCCTGGTCCCACAATTTGCCAAAAGCAGAGGCTTGGGCAAGGAAATTTGCCTTCCTACATTTCAAAGATTTCCGTCTGTCATAAAAGGATAAAAATGCTTTCCTTAAGAGGTTTTTGTGAAAAATAAATGAAAAAATACATAGTGAGCACCCAACCTAATAAAGTCTAATATAGATAAATCATTGAGTACCTAGTAGGCTTATTATTACTGTTTTTGCAAAAGGGATGATTATTATTACTCCATTAACTCAAACAACCAAAGATGTTTTCCATATTAAAGCACAGAAGGTTATTTGCTATCATGCAGGGTAGCAATAACCATCCCTATTCTACATCTTTGTTTTACTAACTTATTAGCACATTATGAAAAGTGCTCTGTCCTTACTACAATATCCATTAGACCAGAAACCCTCTTACATGAACAATGACAATGCTAATTAACACATCCTGTCTATGGTAAGCAGGCATGGATTGCAGGGTTTTGCACACGTCATCACACACCTACCTCCTGCTTCAGGTACTTATGTTATCCTCATCTAAGAAACTCATTAAAAGAATTCTGTTTGATTTCTTCCATCTGCTGCTCAGACTAAGATTTGTCATCTGGTTTCCATGAAAGCAAGTCTCTCTCCTATCACTCTGATGGCAGTGTGTACCAGGTGCCCAGATGGTGTGAAGGAGGGGGTGCCAGGCAGTGAGTGTGGAGGCTGGCCAAAATGTCATGTGAGAGGAAAGAATGAGCTGGGTCTTAAAGGATGAGTCAAGGCCCAACCAGGCAGAGCAAAAGCAGAAAAGGCAAGAGCAACACCCACATTCTCGGACCTGAGAATGCTGCAGTGTTGGATATTGAGGGAGTGATCCACCACAGAAAGGAAGGCTCTGAGGAAAGGGAGAAACCAGAGTCTAGAGAGAAGACAACCAGCACAGCAGGTTCAAGTTTGTAATTAATGCTGTAGGGTCAGGAGCCAAGGAGAACATCCAAAAGATTTAAGCTGGACTTTCCTGTACATAACCTATTGCAACAGTCCTACAGAGGCATTGTGGGGCTCAATAACGTTAGGATCCAAGATAAATGAGGCATAGAATAAATGAAAGATGAGGAGAAACTGTAAGAAGTCAATGGTAGTAGAGCTGGAAAGGAGGGATGACTTCAGAAAGAGGAAGCTGAATAGGAAAGTAAAATGGAATTGGGTTGTGATTGGTAAACAGGAGTGCAGGATCCAGTGAGATGCCCAGCTCCAGCACCAGGAAAATGATCATGACAATAAAATAAGAACACAAAAGAGGAACCAGGATTTTTTTTTTATTTTTAGTTGATGACAATGAGCCCAAAGAGAGAACTTACAAAATTTTCAATTTCTAGTTCGATGAATAATTTTAAATTTAATAATTTAGAAGTCCTAGCAAAGCAGTTCTTAGTGAACTCCAAGAAAGGATCCTAATGGCGGGGGGGACCTTGGCTTGAGTCCCCTCCTACCACAAGTCACACAGACATGAAGTATGAAAGGCCTATCAAAACCTTTCTCAGACTGTATTGGAGGGAAGTAATCAGTAAGTGTGGACAATGTAGTTTCCTATAGCATCGTTTATAGAAGTGAAAAAATGGAGTAAGTGTTTAAAACTAAGAAATTGTGTCACACTATGAGATAGAATTTTATGCGTCTAATAAAATCATACATAATACTGTTGATTTCAGTGAAAGATGCTGCCATCTGGAGAAAGGCAAACTGCATAGCCCCCATGAGCAACTCAGTCTCATCTGTGCCAATCTTCCCATGATCACCTTCCAGTGCTCAGCCCCTGACAACAGTCTTCCCTGAGCCTGCAGTCTTCTCTGTCTCACAGCTCACTGTCATTTCACCGGTTTATTTCCTTCTTTTATCCATCAATCTTCTTAATCATCACTGGTTGTCTGTCAGATAGAAATCTTAGGAGAATAGTAACATTGTATGTCTTGTATTAAATGAGGTAATACATAAATACACCTGACAAAAACAAGTGCTGAAAATTCCCAGCCTTAATTATTGCAATTCCCCATTCCATGTAATTCTTTACTGAACATTGGTTTTTGTGTTCCAAACACCCTCTTGAGGTCTTTCCACAGTTGCTTGCAAAGAGTGAGTAAATATTTTTGATTGAAGGTGATGCAATATATATCTGTATTCAGGGAAACCAGGTTCTTTGTATATGAGGTGTGACCAATACAGTGAATATTTAATTTTTTTAATTATAGTAAAAGACATTGCCACCTATTAATCCCCTTCAAATTATTCCTTCTTACTTTGAACATGCTTTTTGCCTCGTTCTTGTCACTTTCTGGAGCAGTTCTGGAAGCCCTGCTTTGTGAATGTTTTTAGTTGCACTGCTGTGGCTGCCTCAGTGTCCTGAATCAGTTCAAAACGTTTACCTTTCAGAAATGGTCATGTTGACTTTGGGAAAAAGGCAGAATTACATGGTGCCAGATCTGGTGAATAAGGTGAGTCAGGACACATCATGTTTTTATTTGACAGAAATTGCTAAAAAATATTGTAATCAATTCAGGATATTGAGGCAGCCATGAAAAGATACCCAACCAAAGAACTTCCAGAACTATTTCAGAAAGGTAAGAATAAAGAAGTAAATGCATTTGAAGTGAGGGCGAGTATTTTGAGGGGGGTTAATGGCAATGCATCTTTTACTGTGATAATTTTTTTCAATTTTTATTTAAATGTTGTATCTGATGATTAGAAAACAGGCTGTTAAATCTTTCTATGATGAACATATTATTTATCATACTTGCATATGCATGTGTGCATACATATAAAAAGAAGGTGTTAGTGGTTTGTTAAAAATGAGTAAAGTTTTCCCCCTACTTAAATGTTTGCTTGAAAGTTTCACCCTGGGATAGAGATCATTCTTTCACAAATTTCTTTCAAAAATTCATTTTGCATTGCCTCCTCTTCCTTTTTAATCCCTCTGAGGCGTTAGAAAAGACCAATATTATGTGAATGTCATGATTTTGAATAACAGAGACACATTCTTTTCTCTGTGTTTTTCCTCTCTCACCTCTTTTGTGACTCTCCTTTTTGTGTATCTCCTCTATTGTAAGTAGATGAATGCCTAATTGTTCTGCCATGATAGAAATGACACCTTAATAAGAGCATGCTAAATATAAAAGTAGCACGCGGCAAGTTTCTTTCTGTGGAATCTGGAGAAACAGAAAGGGTAGTCCCTCTCTAATATAAGAGGGAATTTGGGTTCTGGTTTGAGGACAAAGAAACTTGTATTTTCAAGTCTTTAAAATCTGTAAGAAACCATTGGCATGGCAATAGGAAGGCCATCTGAAAAGAGTGCAATCACAGGTACACATCTTGGGCGGAATTTCTGATTCACCCAGATAACGAGGCAGTCAGCACACTTAACATAAAATTTGAGGAAGAATTGATAGGCAATTGTGTATCTAAAAAGTTCATCTTAATATAAGAAAGGATTTTGTTAATAAACCAGGCTATAAAGTTTTATCCTCCTCTTCCACGAAAACAAAAAACAAAAAACAAAAACAAAAAACCTGCAGGGGCATAAAATGGTTTTGGATAAGCCCTACTTGCATTAAAGTATTGCCCACAGAACGTAATCTTTCACACTGGTGCTGAACTATGCTTTAACTCCTCACAATCTTAAACAACATACATTGAACAGCACGACACGTTAAAGAGAGAACAAATTTCTTTTCTTCCACCAGATGGGAATAAGAAACGTGAGTGCTGTGCACAATGAAACAATATCTATGAGCCTAGCATTTTATCATCCTATTTTGGACTATAAAATGAGAAGATTCATCAGTTACATCTTCACTCATGAACTCTACCTGCTGAAGCATGAAGTCTGTGGGGCAACTGACACAACCAACCACTTCAAAGGTGTGAGCACAGACATCAGTGAGCCTCAGGGGTGAGCAGAAGCCCTGAGACCTCTACCCACCGTCAACTGTACTCTGCTAGGGGATTTGAGCAGGGAGCTGGAAAATAGAATTATCAGGAACCGACTCAGCACCAGCTCTGTAACTCATGGGTCTCATGGAGTTCTGATTTGATGCCTTTTCTGCATGCAGAAATATTCCCAAAACAACATTCTAGTAAAATTCAAAATTGGTTTTTAAAAATGTCCTCATTATTAGGAAAATTATTTCCTTAGGGAGAAAGAAATAAGTCATTTTTCTCTTTTCTTCACTCTTCTTTCTCTCAGTTTCTAATTCTAACCCATGTTCACGCCCTTTGCCCTTGTGACTGTAACAATGACACATGATATTTCAAGGTGTTAATAATTTTTAGAGAACTTTCACCTTCATTATCTCATGTGATCTCCAGTCAACTGAGGGAGACAGAAGCAGAGAAGGTTTAATGATGACTTAACTGAGGGTTGGGATAAAAATTCCAGTATTCTGAATAACTTTTCAGTTTTCCCCCTTCTGTGTTATGCTATGAATTTTCCATTCTCAATATTTCAGGCATATAACTGAACTAAGGAAAGCATACGTCACAGAACTTTTTTTTTTTCTGTGTTCTTTTTCCTTTTCCCTCTCAACAGAATTAATACCTACGGAAATCACAGGAAATGATACAAAATTCTCAGGTCATGTCCTCTCTATTTGAGTCATATTTGATAGGCATTATATACGACTACATCAGGCCAGAAAAATGAACCCTAACTTGCCTGGTTTGAAAATATACAAGAGTTAATTAGCCACACACAATTGCCCCTAAACTTAGTACCCTAAAACAACAATAAATGTTTATTATCACTGACATTTTTTCTGGGTTAGGACTTTGGGAATAATTTAGCTGGGCAGTTTGTATATGTGCTGGTGATTGGCCCAGCAAGCATGAGCTGACCAGATTGGCTTGGAGACATCTTTCATAAAATTGCAGTCAGATATCAGCCAGAACTGCAATTAGCTAAAGACTTGATACAGGCACCAGACCTGCTCCAAAGTGGCCTCCTCACGTGACTGCCAAGATGGTGGTGGCTGTCAGCAGGAGGTCTCAGTTCCTTTCCACGTGAGCTTGTCACTAGGCTGCTTGCACGTCCTCACAAGCAAAGCAAGTGACCCAAGGGAGCAAGTGGGAGCCTCAGTGGCATTTAACTACTACCCTAGCAGGTGTACCTTGTCAACTACACTGTGCTCTCTCGATCAAACAGGCCTCGATTCAGCAGAGAGGAGAACCACATGAGAGAGGAATCACTGGGGCCATCGTGGAGGCTGGTGGGATTTACCATGGATCACCCTGAGTGACTTGCAGGGCAGTCCACTGTTTCCAAGAAACCAGCATGTCGGGGGAGTTCCAGATATCTTTTTGAAGACTGATGTCTTATTGTATACTGTTGGAATTTTCCACATCACTCAATACCATGGGCTAAATATTTACATCCTGCCAAATTTATATGTTGTTCCATAATGTAAGGATATTTGGGACGGATGTGTTTGGGATGTGACTAGGTCACAAGGGTAGATAACTTATGGAATTAATGCCCTCAGAAGATGCAAACACAAATCTTTGTCTCTCTGTCTCTGTCTCTTTTTTGTCTCTCTCTGTCTCTGTCTGTTTTTGTCTCTCTCTGTCTCTGTTTCTTTGTCTCTATCTCTGTTTCTGTTTTCATCTCTCTCCTCACTTCCACATAAGAACACAAAAGGAAGATGGAGGCAACCATCCACAAGCCAGGTAGAGTCCCTCACAAGAAGTCAACCATCCTGACACCCTCATCACAGATTTCCCACTCTCTAGATCTGTGATAGATAAATGTCTGATGTCTGAGCCCTCCTATCTATGCTACTCTGTTATTGCAACCTGGATTGACAGGGTCATTCTTATTCTTCCTTTCTCTTGGAAGAAAATGTCCCCCAAACACATGGCCACCATTGGGAGCACTGTGTATCTCTATTTTCTTTGCATTTCAGTTGCAGTGTGAACAATACTGGAACTGTTAGAATAGTTTACACATAAAGGAAAATTTATTGGTTCATATATTCTAAAAGGTTATAGGGAAGACAAACTGCAACAAGAAGTGTACCACTGGGGAGCCGGGCGTGGTGGCGCACGCCTTTAATCCCAGCACTCGGGAGGCTGAGGTAGGCGGAGCGTTGTGAGTTCGAGGCCAGCTTGGGCTACAACGCGAGTGCAAGGCCGGCCTGAGCTACATAGTGCGACCCTGCCTCAAAAAAACCAGGGCCAGGAGTTTGGCTCAGTGCCTTAAGCGCCTGCCCTGGCAGGCGCGAGGTTGTGAGTTCAATCCCCGGTGCCGCAAAAAAAAAAAAAAAAAAAAAAAAAAAAAGAAGTGTACCACTGGAGGCAGGAGCTCAGCTTTCTGCCTTCTCTCTTAATATTAGCTCGTTCTCCACATCTGCTTTCTTTTTTCCCACTACTAATGAACTCCTCCAAATGGAAAAGCCAAGAAACTCCACATATTCCACAAGAAATACCCCTAAACTCCTAACCAAAGTTTGTTTTGGTTTTTGGGAGTTTTTGATTGTTTGTTTGGTTGGTTGGTTTTTGTTTCACGAGTAGGCTATTGATCCACGTAGGAGGCAGTTGTTGAAAATATCACCCACTAGGCTAAAACAGATTGTCCCAACGGTAGACGACCTGACTTGAAGGAGGTCAATATAATCATTCCCTGGGACTTTGAACTTGAGACTAAAACAAGCTAAAGGAGAATCTTCCTTCTTCCAGGGGTTAAAAGGAAGAATATAAACTCCATGTGTGGTTTCTTGGCTTCTCCATTTGGAGGACTTCAATCCCTAGTAGGAGAGAAGAAAGCAGACAGGCAGAGCAAAGCTAAGATTAAGAGAGAAAACAGAAAGCTGATCTCCTGCCTTCAGTGGTACACTTCTTGCAACCCTGTTGTCTGCTCTATAACCTTTTGGGAGATGTGAACCAATAAATTCTACTTTATGTATAAACTATTCTAACAGTTCCAATACTGTTCACACTAAACTCAAATGCAAAGAAAATAGAGATTTTGCATGGTATCTTAGGGAGGAGAAAAAATACATGATTTTCTTTCATCTTAAATAATTGCTCAATCTTGCCTCTATCTGCAAATTTCTTGTATAACCTGTGTCTCCAGAGCACAGCGGTTCTTGGGACTCAATAGCCCTCTGGCCTCTGGTGTCCTAGATCCACCTGATCACTGTTTATCCTAAAACATTGGTATCTGCAGCCCCTGGAGGGTATAATCTGTGAAATAGCTTCTCACCATCTGTACCTCAGTATGCTGATCCTACACTGTCAAGGCCTCCTCTTGTGGCCTACAGAACACACTGAGCCTTGGCCACGGGCTTTCTGAGGCTTCCCTGACCAGGACCAGGGAGTCTCCCTCTAGCTCTCAAAGCTCCCTGGTACTCTGAACAGGAAAGATCCATCCTCAGCACAGGCGCTTCCCTCAATTCTCCCAACACACCCAAGTATGTGGTCGGCCCCCCTTCTCTGGACACTCTCCTCTCTCTTTCCACTGTCAACCTAAGGCAGAAAGGAGCAGTTATTCTTTTCAAATTGAGGCCTCCCTTACATAAAACCCTAAAACCACTTCATTGTGGAAGCCTAAGGATAAACTTTCAAACCTGTTAGGTCAGTAAATTGTTGACAGTCACTTCCTGGAACAATAAAGGAAGCCTTTAAAAGGAACAAAGGAATTGAAAGGAAATTGTAAATAGATAGGCTTAATATTTTTAGTATTCCCTGTTAATGGTTGGACTCTGAAATGCTCCTCAAAGGCCCGTGTGTGAAGGTGAGGTCCCCAGCTGTGGTCCCCAGCTGTGATGCTATCGAAAAGTGGTAGAACAGGGTGGGGGGCCTATGGAAGTACACTTGCTGTTGGGGTTGTACCTGAAAGGAGATACTGGAACCCCAGTCCCTCCTCTTTCACTCTCTTTCTAGCCTTGGAGTGAGCATCTTCCTTTGCCACATGCTGTAGTGTGATGAACTGCTTCAAGACAGACCCAAAGGAACAGGGCCAACAATAATGCACTGAACTCTTTGAAACTGTGAGCCAAAACAAACCATTTGTTCTCTGATGTTTATTTTCTTAGGTATAGTGTAACAACAGTGAAAAGCTAACAGCATTTTTAAGCAAGTTTGAGTTCTATAATGTTGTTCAGTAAGAATCATAATAAGCCATTGTTTCAGAATAAGCTCTTAAACTAAAGCCCAACAAACCTGGTGAAAAAACAAAAATGGGGTCACTTATGCCAGAGTTCTGTGGCATCCATCTACAACTAAGCTGATTATCTGACCTTCTGAGAAAGCAGAATTAGAAAAAAAGAATAAATAAATCTTTCAACTAGACCAGCTTCCATATGCATGATAGTGAAGTTCCTTCTACTTTAACTCATACGCAAAGGAAAAAACCTGAAATAACTTGACATTAACTAGCACTTATTATCTTATTGATCTGTCTCCACCTTATGGGAAAAGTAACTTTGAAACGACCAATTTTTCTTGTTAGTGTTTTGTTTCTGCCTTCTTGAGCCCTTCTGTGTCTATTAAACCAAACTCTTCTCCTCAGTGCTAAAATAGAATAGCACTTATTCTATTTTAAGAGAAAAAGCATTATCAAATTTTAGAATAAAAAATTAAAGTTAACTAAAATCTCCAAACTAAATTGTTGTAATTTTTCTTCTCCCTGTATAAGTTCAGGGTCTTAATAATTCTACAGTCCAGAAGCAATGTTAGTACACTCAGCTAATTGGTCAACAGTCTACTGAGCATATGTTGATTCCAGCAGCCTGATTGTGGCACGACCTCTATTAGGCTGTTTACTGTCTAAGAAAAAAAAGCTAAACGAACAGATACTGGTGCAAAACAAAAAGTGAAAAAGAAAACACAGTGAATTTATTATGTCCCCAAAGAGGTTCCCTCAAACAAGGGCAAGTGACTAATACTCTCAGAAAGGGGACCAGGCTTCCTGCCCAGTGTCGAGAGATCTAGGCATCAGCTCTGGAGTCGATGAAGCTGTTGCCTTACCAAGTTGTTCATCTTATTAAATGTAAATCTCTGAACAATAGAGCTCATAATCCTGAGTGTCAAGTGGGCCAGGGATCCTAAAAGATTGCATTCTGTCTCAAGTTTGGATCACACGGGGTTCCAAAGTCTTTGTTTTTGGTTACTTCAATATAAGAAGCAAGTGAAAGGATATTAGAATGTAGTGACAAAGACTCAGGGACACAGTGACACTTACTGTCAGACTCTGGTGCAGTTCTCCTCCCAGAAGCTCCAGGGCCCTGTGGACTCTCTTTGTGTGACATTCCACATGGCTGTCCAGTCCTCCCTCAGAAGCCCAGGGGATTCATTACTGGAGTTCCTGTTATGCTTAAGTCTGTTATAGAAAATGCTGCTGTGTTTACACAGAGCATTCACACATCCTCCATAGACTTTAAATCATCTTTAGATAACTTAACAACGTAACGTAAACACTACGTTAATGTTGTTTTACTATATTGTTTAGGGAATACTGACAAGAAAATGAAAAAGTCTGTACGTGTTCAGTAAAGCGTCAATACATTTTTTTGCTTTTGTTTTTTTGAGACAGGATCTCCCTATGTATTCCAGGCTGATCCTGAATTCACTATGTAGTCCAGGCTGGCCTCAGACTTACAGTGATCCTTCTACCCCAGCCTTCTGAGTGTGGGGATTTTAGGTGTGTGCTGCCGTGTCCTGCAAGATGCAACATTTCTCTCTAATATTTTTGGTCTGTGGTCGAATCTATGTGTGACGATCTCACAGATAAAAAGAGCTGACCATACTTATACATACTTTTTAATTATAAAAAGAAGAAGAAAACAGAATTTCAAAACAAGATAATAGGAGAGTAAAAATAATTAATACATTGCATATTGTTATCTTCAGAGTAGTTACTTGGGAAACAAGATATAAGCATGAGATATTGGCACAACCTTTCTTTTCAATGAACTAAGAGAAACTAGCAGTATATATATCTTAGCTATCTTGTTTATATATATATATTTTTTTTCCTTTTATCTTCCTTCTTTTTCTCTTTCCCCCGTCACAGTTTCTCTTTTCTTTTGAACAGTTTCTTATATTTAATGGCTGTGTCTGTAAAGACATGGTTCATGTTGTCACATTCACTGCTTTTTTATCTTCATTTCATAGTACAGTCCTGGGAATAAACTAAATACTCACTTAATAAACATGTGTTGAATGCACAAACTTTTAAAGATAGCAGGTAGCTAGTACATTTCAAAAGTTCTCAGTAGTCCTTAAAAATTTATCCTAAGTAAATACTAATGGATATATGAACATAATTATTTACAGAAATGTGCAGAACAATGTGGTTTACACTAAGAGAAATTCAGACAATACAATAATATTTAAATAAACAATGGCAGCATCTAAACAATGACTGCTATGAAACCATTAAAAATGACAATAGTTAAAATTATCACACTTTGGTAAATTTGTGCATGTCCTGGTGTATGAATATAAATGTATAAACATAGAAAAGAGATCATAAAGACAAACATTAGCATGTTAATGGTGGATATCTTCAGATAGAGATTCCAGTTCATTCTTACTAGCCTATCTTTATCTATCTATTGCCTCAATCTTCTACATCATGTCTCAAACTCATCAGTGTGCCCTCATATTCAACATCAAACCCCCAGGTTCCTATGGGAAAGTTATGTACAAGTATTAACTGGCAGTATTTGTAACTGGATCAACAGGGTTTGCATCTCCTCATCCTGCTCACTAGAAGGAGTGTTAGGAAGCAATATATTAACAAGATGCAAGCAAGGCTTCAGGAAAGCATCTCTGTATTGGGGCGGAGACTGATCTTAGATAACCCAACTCTACCACTTGTGCACAACCAAAAGTGAAATGTACCTCACTGTCAGCAGGAATCCAAAAGAAATAAAAACAGTGAGGCTATGGGGCTGGGAGTGTAGCTCAGTGGTACAACATGTGCTTAATGTGCATAAAGCCCTGGATTCCATTCCCAGCAATACAAAATTTAAAAATGAAAATGGAACTATTGGTTTAGGATTGTAGTTCAGTGACAGAGCCCTTACCTAGAATGCATGAGTCCCTGGGTTCCATCTGCAACATTGGAAAGAGAGAGACAGTCACAGAGATATAGAGATAGAGATAGAGATAGAAGATAGAGGTAGAGATAGAAATACAGATGACAGAGGAAGAAGGAGGAGGGAGGGAAGGAAGCAGGGGGAGGGGAGGGAGGGAGAGAAGGAGAGCTCACTGATTCTGACCTTTGCACCTTATAACAACTAGACCTCGTGGATTATCACTGTCAAGCAGACCTAGAACTTGCTCTTCCTAAGTCATTCCAAGGTAGGTCACCACTAAAGCCCCTTCGAACTCTGGAAAATTGGAACAGGTCCAGGAATTGGGTGCATAGTCTACAGAGAAAGAACAGTGCATCATCCAAAGCCACAAATGCCAATTACCAGACTGTTCTTCCTGAGGTGGTGGGAGGAGGTATTAAAGAAAGGAGAATAGGAAGGTTATGACTGACATTTCCTGAGTACAGGAATATTTGTTTCAGATACCGTAAGATCTTCGTCTAGGCCCTTGGGAGCCCAGTTCAAGTCTCCCATGCTTTAACAATGGCTGCTCTCTCTTATCCACAAATAGTCTTACTTATGTACATATTCCACTTGGTCCTAACCTCAGTGAGTCACAACGTGGAAACTTACTTTATATGTAATGTTAATTTTGTTTCTTCTTCTCTGAATGCACTTTTAGCTCATTTTTTTCCTGCAGCATTCATATTTATAAAATCAGATTACTGCTAGAATTCCTAATGAAACTATTGCTTCTATAAAGTGATAGAAACAAAATGCCCTGAGAAATCTTTCAGGATAATTGTTCCTTCAGTAATGTTTACCATCATTACCTAGTCTGACACTACACCTTTCACCCCCAAAACAGCAATGCAATTGATCTGATTAAAAAGGAACCATTTATATTTACAAATTGTTTCATTTTAGATTGATCAAAGCACTGTACCAGTAACTCGTTCTGATCTGATATAATTTTTGCACTGCTTGCTGCTACCAAACTAAATACTTTAATCCTTTTGGGGTTCTTTAAAACTGAATTACAAGCCGCAGTGACATGCAAAAGTAACTAAAGAATTTATTCTTTTCATATTCAGTCTCCAAGTTGGTAATCCTTTTGCCAGCATTCTCATTACAATTCCCTTGATGAAAGAAGAGCTCGATGAAACTTGTGCAAAGGAAATATAACATGGCTCAGGAAAGAGGGAAGAAGAGAAGGAAAAAGAGGAGGCTACTAAATTAAAGTGTGCTGTGAAAACCTGAATATGGATTGCAAGTCTTTTCAACAGAAAATGACTACTCTGCTACACAGATTTAAGATGCATTCTCAAACCAAAAGACAGAAGTACAGAACTTTTTCTTGCCGCTTAACCTTGCATATCTTCTGTACCTTGCAAACTCGCTTGATGCATGTTTGCCTAGCTGCTGACAGCCTAACAAAAATTATGTTGTATTGACTGCAGAGAAAGGCCTCATGGCTCTCTGCATTCAATCCTCCCACAATGTTTTGTCAGGGCAGTGCCCAGTTCTCCAAGAGCTTGATTAAATAAATACTGAATTGAAAAGTATAGGCTCAAAAATTCACTTCCACCCAACACAAATAAAAATAAGCATCTAGAATTCAGTGCTTTTATTCTGCCCTTTACAAAACCTGGAGTGATTTCCTTTTCTTAAATAACAAACACACTTTCATTCCATGGCTCCAATTCTTAGAAATTTGCTGCTGATCCAGCTACAGAAGGAATTCTGAGTGACAAGAAAGAACTAGATTCCCCTTCTGGGCTGATAGACAGTTATTAGCATAAACACAGAACACTAAGAACTTCCTTTTTTGTCTGTTTGTATTTCCTAACACAGGCTGCCCAAACCTAGGAAATGCTTGGCTTCCATCAAATCTTGCTATTTAATGAACCCAATTTAAGGAACATCCCTTGGGCCCAATAATTACTGGGGTCCTAGAGAAATGTCCTTAGCTTGTTACAGGCAACTGAGTCAGTTAGAAATATTATAGGCAGTCAGACAGGGCTAGGCCCTCAAAGACACACACACACAGAGGACCAGATGTCTTGTGACCTTGGAAGAGACACACAGCTCTTGCTGTGGGCCAGTTCTCAAGACAGAAGGCAAAACAAATGCAACCACACCCTAAGTATAAGTATTAGGAATTAGGTATGGATCATCTTGAGAAGGCAGGAATTGCCATCCCAACCCCTTACAGAAAGAGTCATTGATCCATAAGAATGCTCACTTGCTATGTGATTTGCTTTCCCATTTGTCCCTGATTTGGTCAATTTTGCCTAAACAATTAATCTTATTGGTTGACCGCAGTTCTGTCCCACCTTAAACCCATCTGCCTTGTGAGTTCCCAGTTTTCTGCATCATGGTTTTACTCTATAAAAGTCATTAGAAAAGACAGAGTCTTTGGCAATCCACTCAGGACCCCTTCTGTCTCTCTCAGACAGAAGCTTTCTTTCTCTCAATAAATATTTCTGTTCTTAACCTCTGTTATTCCTAAAATTCATTCTTCAATTTTAGAGAACACGAACTCGTACTGGACATACAGTAGGTCGGGAGTTTCATTCTCCTATACCAGCTAGAGACTTTTTGAATCTGGCCAATTCTACCTTTAGTCTCAAAATGATTAGGGGCAATAGTTACTAATGTCATTTATTAATAATTCTATATTTATGGGGTGATTTGAATTTTTTTTTAAAAATTTCCATAACAAAAATACCATACAAACTTATTCTCACAACTCTGGAAGCCAGGTGTCCCAGATAAAAATGTTAGCACAGTAGATTTCTTCTAAAACCTCCCTTCTTGGCTTGTAGATGGCCATCTTCTGCCAGACTTCTCAACATGGTGTCTGGGTCCTAATCTTCTCTTCTCAGAGCACTGCTTTATTGGGTTAGGATCTGTCCCTATTGTCTCCTTTTACCTTAATTATACACTCAGATTCTATCTCCTAATGCAGGCACATGCTAAGGTACCGTGGGTTAGGACTTCAACTTGTGAATTTGGGTGGCACACAGTTTAGCCTAAGCCGCCTCTCATTTTATAGCCTGGGGGCCAAAAATTTGAAGAACATAAAATAAAAACTATGACAAAGCTCATGCAGCCGTCAGATGATGTTGCTAAGACTGGATTCCTGGGACTCTGATTTGCAAACGCCATGTTCCATCCATAACAACCATTTGCTGCTACTCCGATAACTAAATTATGTTAACCTGCTTAACATTTACATGTCATAAATCATCTCACTGAATTTCCTGAGGAAATCACAGAAGATTTTACTGTGGGCCCATCTGGCCATCTTCTTATTTTGTTTCTTCTCATTTATATTTTATTTTACTCTATTTTTCACAGTACCAAGCATCAAAGCTATGGCCTCACACAAACTAGACAAAAGCTCTACCACTGAACTATTATCCCTAGACCTTTTTAAATTGTATTTTGAGGCAGGATCTCACTAAATTGACCAGACTAACCTTAAATTTGCAATCCTACTGCTTCAGCTTCTAAGTAGCTGGTGTGTGCCACCATCCCTGCCTCCAGTTGGTCATCTTTTGTGTATCTCTACTTTGGAAAGCATGGAAGAGGGGCAGGAGATTCCTGTAGAATTCCCCAGCACTCTAGTCTTCAATCTCAAATTTATCCCACTAGTTGGAATTGATATTGGGGCTGCACTAGGACAATTTCACCAAAGCTTAATTCTCAAAGACATCTCAAATTTTAGCTGTAGCTCAGATGCAAGTTTGTATAAAACAGCAATAGAGTAAGGATGCACTGACAGTTAAAAAAAAAAAGAATAAAACTGTATATTCATTTTAGTCTTCAGCACGTTTAAAGCCAATTTTCCAACACCATTTATTAAAGAGGCTATCAAACTTCCAGTGAACATGTTTTGCCCCTTCATCAAACATAATGTGGCTGAGGGTCTTTTTCATTGTCTCTGCATCTTCTAATCTGTTCCACTAATCCTCAGGTCTGTTTTTTTGCCAGTACTATGCTGATTTTATCACAGCAGCTTTGTAGTATAATTTCAAGTCTGGGATTGTGATGCCTCCCATCTTGCCTTTGTTTCTCAGGATTGCCTTTGCTATTCTAGGTCTCTTCCATTTCCAAATGAATTTTGGAAATGTTCTCTCTAGATCTGTGAGGTATACTAATGGTATTTTCATCAGAATTTCATTAAATCTGTGTAACAGCTCACATCACCAGTGTTTATACCAACTGATCCCTGTCAAATCTGAGGTGTACGTTTCAGAATAAATGAGCCAATCAGGGAATAAGAGGAAAGACATCAGTGAGGGGCTTAAAGACACAGCGATATCTCCGACTCCTTTGTAGAATCAGCCCAATAAGAAAGCATTTGTCCCCATCATTCCAAGGTACCTAAATGGCCTTTGTGTTTTAAATACCAAATTCTATTTCTTGGGAAGTTTAAAAATAATAACTAAAGTATTTGTATGTATAGTGGAAGACTCTCCAAAAACAAATAAAGCAAAAGTGTCTTGTTAGCGACTTTATGTTTGGTGCATACAAAAGTTTTTCTATTCATGTACGCAGAAGTCAGGAGACCTGCAACTGCCTGGAATCACATTAACTAGGAAACCAGTTGATCTCTCTGGGGCCTCAATTCTCTCACCTGTAAAATGTGGGCTACATAAGATGATCCTTAAGATTTTTAGAAAAGAGAAACTGCTGTGGGGGAAAGGAGAAAGGAAGGAAGAGAAAAGGAAAAAATAGATACTCATTGAAAAGAAAGATTTGTGCTAGTATGGTCTGGACAATTTTTCATGACTATATCTTGTACTCTGAGTAACTACTATGAAAATAACAATGCACAAACCATAGGAGGCTCTGATGCTCAGTTTACACAGGGCACAAATCCAGGAAGAGGCAGAAGCAGAAAATTCTAGATTTGGATCCATTAACTCATAACTAGGACAATAAAGATAAGCCAAAGAAAATTGGACTCCAGAGAGACAGGAACAGAAGTGCCAATGTATGGATGAGTATCCAAGCCAAATGGGGAGGGTGGTACTCACACATGCACATCGTATTGCTTGGTGTGCACGTGTGTGCTTTCAGAACTTATCATTTGAGGCAAGCATGGTGGCACACACTATGCTCCCACCATTCAGGAGGCTGAAGCAGAAAGATCATGAATTTGAGGCCTGTCTGGTTTATGGAGAAAGAGTCTGTCAAAAAGAAAGAGAAAGAAAGCCAGAAAGCCAGAAAGCAGGAAGGAAGGAAGGAAGGAAGGAAGGAAGGAAGGAAGGAAGGAAGGAAGGAAGGGAGGAAGGAAGAAAGGAAGGAAGGAAGGAAGGGAGGAAGGAAGAAAGGAAGGAAGGAAGGAAGGAAGGAAAAGAAAAGATGTATGTTTCATAGCACCTTTAGTTTCATAGCACCGTTATTTCAAAGGTACAGAGATTTTTCCATAACTCTCACTTTGTTTACTGGAACACTAGGTGTTGGCACCCTGAGAAACCTTATAAATGCTGAACTGAACATGCAATGCGGTAAGAAAGTTCAAAGTAGCCCATGAGAAGATGATGTTGGGAAGCACTGAAACTGTCATGAGACAAAGATTCCCAGCAGGTGTCCTGTTCTTTTCCATAATCATCATTAACATTCAGAGAGGGGAGTGTACCGTATAATTAGCTGAAAGAGGAAGAGAAAACTAGGGCTAGATTTACAGATTCACCTGCATGTTCTGCAGGTACTACCCAAAAGTGGACAGCTGTAGCACTATAGCTCCTTTCTAGGACATCCCTGAAAGACAGTGGTGAAAGAAAATTTTTACAGTGAGCAGAAATTCAGGCAGTACACCTGGTCATACATTTTCCCCGGGAGAAAAGTTGCCAGATATGAGACTGTATACTGATTCGTGGGCTGTAGTCAGTCATCTGCTCAGATCATCAGGGACTTGGAAGAAACATGACAAGAAAATTGACGACAAAGATATTTGGGGAACAGTTATGTGGATAGACCTCTCCATATGGACAAATGATGTCAAAATATTTACAATATGTAAATATTCACCAAGTGACCTCAATGGGGGAGGACTTTAATTATCAAGTAGATAGGGTGACCCATTCTGTGGTTATCAGTAATCTTTTACTTCACCCACCCCTGTCATTGCCCAATTGGCTCATGAAAATATAGCCATGGTGGCAGGGATGGAGGTTATGCACGGGTTTAGCAAAGTGAACTTCCAGTCACCAAGGATGACCAGGCTATACTCATTGCTAAATGCCCAATATGCAAGCAGTGGAGACCAACAATGTGTCCCCAATATGGTACCATTCCTCGGGGAAATCCGCCTGCCTCCTGGTGGCAAGTTGATTTGTTGGCCACTTCCATCATGAAAAGGGCAGTGCCTTGTCTTTACTGGCTACGGCTTTACCTTCCCTGCACATAATGCTTCTGCTACAATTACCATCTACAGAGTTGCAGAATGCCTCTTCCACCGTCATGGTATTCTACACACAGCATTGCTTCTAAACAGAGAATACATTTTATAGCTAAAAAGTGACTCCAAGGGCTCATGCTCGTGGAATTCATTGATCTTGTCATGTTCTTTGCCATCCAAAAAGGCTGGATTGATAGAAAGGTGGAATGGCCTTTTTTAAAGATGCGGTTGCAGGTACAATGCCAGCTAAATGGCAATACCTTGCAGGGCTGGGTCAAGAGTCTTTAAAAGACTGTATATGTTTTGAAACAGTTTTCACCATGTGTTACAGTGTCTCGTATAGTCAAGACTCATGGGTGTAGGAATTAAAAGGTGAAAGTGGAAATGGCATTACTCACCATTATCCTAGTGATTCACTAGCAACATATTTGCTTCCTATTTTCAAGACCCTATGCTCTGCTGACCTAGAAATCTTAGTTCTAGAGAGGGGATGGCTTGTACAAGGAAACACAATAATTCCATTGAACTGGAAGGTAAGACTTCCTCTGATCATTTTGAGTTCCTCATGCCTTTGAGTAAACAAGATAAAAAGGGAGTTATGGTGTTGGCTGGGGTGATTGATTCAGACTACCAGGGGGAAATTGGACTATTATTCCACAATGGAGGAAAGGAAGAATACACTCGGAGAGAAGGAGATCCCTTGGGCCACCTCCTAGTATCATCATGCCTTCTTACTCAGGTCAATGGGAAATTACCACCACCCAATCTAGTCAGGATGACAAATGGCCCAGAAGCTTCAGGGGTAAAGGTATGAGACACCCCACCAGGAAAAGAACCAAGACCTGCTGACGATCTTGCTGAAGGCCAAGAATATGCAGAATGGGTAGCAGAAGAAGGTAGTTATAAACATCAGCTAAGATTACATGACCAGTTTTAGAAACAAGGATTATAATTATCCTCTCCTAGTTTGTTAATATGCTTGTACATATATACACACGTATTAAGCATGTATCCTTATTTTCTTCTTTTGCAACATAATGTTAATAGACTTAATAATGGTTCTTAAATAGTGTTATATCTATATTATAATGTGTAAATTACAATGCTAAGAATGAGCATCATCAAAAAAACTTTGCTTCTATTCTGGGGAAGGAATCGGTGTGCTACCACTTGTACGCAAGGGTAGTTGTATCATGTTAGGCATATTTATGAACTTGCTCTTGTATCTGGAGACTAAGTATGTGTCTTGTTGTCAGGATGACAATGGATGGATTGTGACAGTTAACTGTTCTGTCAATTTGAATAAAAATGCCTCGCAGATTGGTTTAGCTCAGTACTTTGTGTGTGTGTATGATTGATTTCCTGAAGCCAGAAGACCCACGCTGGGTATGGGTGGCACCAAACTCTAGGTTTTAACCTGAGTAGGACAAAAGGGGAAAGAAGAAGGAAGTCTCATGGGGTGAGCTCCAGTCTTTACCATCACCTTTGAATGTCTGTCTGCAGACTTCTAGAACACTCTTCACTCTTCCAATGCAGTCTCTTCAGCTCTCAGATATGAGCTTGCGCGGTACTCTGCAGAGAGCTCCAGGTCTTCAACTATTGACTGGATCCTTTAGATCTCCAGTGGGAAAAGAGATCTTTTGCATTATCTTCCACACCTGACTCTGCAGGCAGCCATTGTAAGCTATCTTGTAAAAATCTATCTATCTATGATATTATATTAAAGTTGTTCCTGTAGTGAACCCTAACTGATAGACATTATATATTTTCAAAACTTATAAAATTCTACAACACAAAATGAACCTTTAGTTAATGATCAGTTAATAATAATATATCAATACTGGTACCCTTTTTATAATAAATGTACCACATTAGTGTAACATATTTTTATAAAAGGAAACTGAGGGTGAAAGACAAGGGAATATCAAACCTTCTGTACAACTGTTGAATTTTTATGTTAACCTAAAACTATTTTAAACACTGCCCACTAATTTTTTTAAAAGTCTGTGACACTGTCTCAAGAAGAGATTTATTTCAGCTAATATTCCACAAGCGTTTGCTTGAGATGTTGTTCACTATTAAATGTGAACCATAAAAACTCACCTACAAAAAATATTCATTTACCTTTGGAACTGTTTTTTCTATTACCACATGATGAATTCTGAACAAAGCCTTGACTATCACATCAAATCTGTATTGATTTAAACATAGACTGACCTTTCCTGCAGTCAGTACCTCTGAGTGGTTGCTAAAACCGAAAGAAACTAGAAGGAAATGCTCAAAATCCACCCCCCTCCAAAGAATATGCCCTTCTCTGCCCAAATTGTCTGAATATGAAAAAATGTAGTCACTCCTTGGCAGGATGCAAAGTAATTTGGTCTGCAATGACACAGAAAAGGTATTCCCGGGGAGAACATTTTCTAATTTTTAGGATTGTTTTTACTCCTATCAAAATCATCTTTCTCTACCAAGAAAAAGGCCAATGTTCTGCCTTATATAGCTCTGGATCTGTCTCCTTTGGCCTTAGTATTTAGGGCTGAAGATACTATTTGTGGAATGAGGCAGAGGAAATGAGCCAACATGAATTTCAGGCTTGCCAGAGCTTACGATCTTAATGTAAATTCAACAATTAGCAATGCTTCAGCTGTGAAAGCTGGATAAAATTCTGTGTGTCAGATGGTGAGAAGGAATGGTTGGAAAAAATCACTTTCATTTCCTGTCCTCGCCTAGCTCAACTCATAACCTTGAACCCAGACCTAAATTCTCTTAGTCATAATTTACCATGATGGCTCCAGAAAGGTAATCCTCTGTTTAATGCAAAATAGAACTACAAAGTGGATGGGGAGATAAGGGGAAAGTAAAAAGGATTAAGATGTGATATGTACGTGATGTACCAATTCCTCATGGTGAATGTATTCATTATGTATCACAAAACTTTATTAATAAAAAAATAAAGTAAAAAGCTTAAGTAAGGCAAAGAGTTTAAAAATAAGACAAAAGACACAAACTTTATCATCAGCTTCATAAACTTACTAGGTTAAGGAGATCACTGGATGCCAATAGGATCCAAGTAAGATGCTTACAAGAATAAACAGCTCTAACATGTCCTTGTCAATTTAAAGTATGCAGCAGGTGTTAGCTAATTCTCTAGTAAGGCTTTCTACACTTTCTTTTGAAGACTTTTGAAGAAGAAACAAAGCAGATATACAGTGTAAACCATAGATTCCCTAAACATTAGGATCTCTTTGTTCCATTTTCTCATTCTTAGTCTTTTTTTAAGGAGAAGGGAAAATATAACTGCAAATTTACATGTAAATATTTTCAGCAATTGGATCAGAAAGAATGATGGTGTAGGAATCTGGGGGCCAAGACCTGAAATTCCAAGGACTACACATGCTATACACAGTAACATTAATTGAGGAGTTTTTCTGCAGTTTCCCTTGGAATCATTATCAAGGTTGCAAGGCGTATTATCATCCTCAAATCTAAGAGTCAGGTTGTATTTCAACCTCTTGATCGAGTACACATCATAATAAGTTTGGGAGTGAATCTCGCCACCTCCCTCTTCGTGACTTTCCCTTATTCCCCTCCATAAAATATTCTTGTTTCCTATTAAGCACCATTCTTTTGAATGCAAATCAGACAAGATCAGTATTTTTAAATAAAACATTTTTCAGGGTTTTTTTCCATCAAACACTCATTTAGCCTGTATCTTTGGATTTTGTCCAAAGCAGAGCCTGAGAAAGAATCTGGGTACAAATTGTCTTGGGAAGTGGTCCCAAGAGGCACAATGCATCTCTGGGAAGCCAGGTGAAGAAGGGAGGAAGGCAAATAAAAGTGTGTTAATAAGAGAGTTACTACTTGAGCAACTGTGCCAAGATCCATTCCACAGCGTAGAATTGTCCCACTAAGACGTACCAGCTGACTTCGATGGTGTGAATATCCCCACCCAAACACATCTTGACATTTAATTCCCATTTTGAAATAGTAAGAGGGTGGAAACTTAAGATCTGACTGGTGGTTGTTGGTGGGCTCTTCAGGAAGTGATAAGGTTGTAAGTGGCCATAATGGTAGGGAACTTAACCCCACAGGACTGTGGCTTCATCAGAAGAAAGACCTGAGCTAGAATGTTGTCCTGGCATATAATGCACTGCTTCAAGTCCCTGCAGAGTCCCACTAGCAAGAAGGACTTCTCTGGGTGCAGCTGCCAAACTCTGAACATCCCAGCCTTCTGAACTGCGAACCCAATGTCTTTATCCTTCGTAAGCAGCTCAGTCTGGTTCAGTATCCCCTCTATTTGAGAGTTGCATTTGAGACTTTTCTTGATTTCTTGACGTTTCATGACTGCATGTTACTGAGTAGAGAACGTGCTTGTGACCAGAGAATATCTGCTGGTAAAATACCCAGAAGCTTAGGGAGAAGAGTCCTTGGGGTGACTGGAAATGACTGATGAGGCTGCAAGCGACTTTCAGAGAGGCCTGGAGGATCCAGGTAGGGGTCTCACAGTGGTGCCTACAATAACATATTCCCGAGACCTCCACGACTTCAGCTGTGCACACGATAGGTAGTGGTGCTCATTGAATTAATATTCAAATATTCTCTCCCACTTTATTGTCTAACCAAATTGTAATCCCTATTTGTATCTTTACCTAGCTAGAACCTTTAACCAAATCATTCATTTACACACATTTTAATCTGTACAAAAACCTTCCTGTCTTCTTTCTGCAAACACTTGTTTTGAACCCAATTATCTCAGAGCTCTTCTCTCTCTTATGCACTGTCAAGGTAATTTACTTCAAATGAGCAAACAGCTCCAGCTCACGGTCCTCGATTTGCATCTCAGAAAAAGAAAACTGGGATATCTGTCTAACCATAGGGCTATAAAAGGGTTTATTTTTTCAGAAGTTTTTTAAATGTTCAATTATTTCAGACTCACATTATTATTTTCTACATTTTCTATTTACATAAGTAGATAGGAAACGTGTTCTTTTATTATTAGCCTTTTATTCCATCAGCAAATATGAGGGCAGGAAATTTCATCACAGTGAATTCTGATGGTTTTATGTGGTTACCACAACTGCTGTTTTGTGAAGGAGATTGTATTAAACCCCATAAAGAGCTAGAAAAAAAGTACACATGTACCATAAAAAGCGAACTATCACCCAGATACCCATTTTATTATCTATGATAAATACTATTGATTCTTCTTTCTCCTACCACATGGCTCTCTTCTTTATATGTTAGTTTATTGGTATATGTGTGTAGTACATGTTTACATCTTTTATAGGGAGCTGGTACCTGTGCGTAACCCATACCAGGTCCTTTCTTCTTCTCCTTCCCCTCTCCTCCTTCCCTGCTCCAACTATAACCCTTGATGGTTTGGGGGACTGTAATATTTCATATCAATCCTCAAAGAATTTTTCCACTTCACAATGACTTTTTCCATGTGACTGGCCTATTGAAGGATTTTGATGTGTGCTTTGGGTTTGGGGATATCATTTTCATCCTGTAGCATGGCCAAAGTGCATCACTTGATTAACAGTTGAATAAGTCACTTTATAATTATTGGTGGGAGTATACTATATTGTAGTGTCTCTGGTCTGACTCGTGTCTGTAATGAACCTGCTTTTGGATTGCAGCAATAAAAGGGACATAATCCTTCAGTAAGTCTCAGAGGAGCTCCACTAATTTATGTGGCAGGCTTCAATCTTAGGTGAAGGTTTAATGAGGGCCACATGCAGTGTAAAGTGTGTCACATCTGTGACAGCAGATAGCACTGGAAAAGCAGAGGTATTCCTCGTGTGAATAAGATAGATCCAGACTTTTGTAACTGGCATGGATGATCCAAATAGATAACTGGAGAAAAGAAGACGAAGGAAATATTTTGCAAAAGATAACTGGTGTAGCAAATAAGGATCCATTATATACTTTCTGGCAATTTCTGAATGCTCCCCAAAAGAAAAGCATGACACGGATAATTTATGTTCCTATTAAAAGTAATCTTCCAAGCATGAATGGCTGAAGGATTATAATTTCTTCCCCCCAATCATTATAGGTCCCCCAGAGGTCATACAAATAACCGGCATCCTTTCATCCTATACACAAGCAAGCTCAGGTTGAGATATGAGCTCATTAAAATTCAGTTTAAAAAAGAATTTTATTTCACCCATGATCTCATTTATTAATTGCTGAATGCCTTTTAAAACCTCCAGTGGAAGACAAAGAGACCTTGAAATCCTTTCTCTGAGAGTTAAAGCTTTTCATTTAAGGATTCCAGATGGGCTGTAGTTAAGTATTAAAGTTCAAGTGCTTTAACTACCAAAAAGATAAAAGGAATTTTACCACATTTTATTCTACAATTGCCACCCACTAGTTCTTCAATCCTAGCCAAATTAAGCATCAATTTAAATTAGATTTACTCATGGGACCCTTGGCAATCACAATCAACACAAGATATTAGGGAGTTTAGAAAATGGGTTTATTAAATGGCAATTAAAGCCGACAGATTTCCAAAACTTGTTTTTGGTTAATTTGATCCCTAGTAGATAGTTGGGTTTGACTGCTGTAAACAGAAAGATTCACTTTTCTTTACAAACTGAGTACCAGCACGGCTTGTTTGAGCCCTGGTTACATGTATGCGTCACGTTAAGCTGGATCTAGCTGGTTTCCTGTATAAGCGGCTTAGAAATCAGTTCCAAAATAATTGTGGAAATCCTAACTCTTGCCAGATAAGAACTGAGGTGGAACCTTTCAGAGAGGTCAGCAATGAGCTCCTAGGTAGTGTGTGGCTTTTCTTTCTGTGTAAAGTCTTATGGAAGTTCTTGAGAACAAAGTGTTCCTCATCCGGCATAAAAGTAAAGAGCATTTTACTATTATGTGCCTGCAACTGGCTATCAAAAATCTTAGATCTGTTTGGGGCAGTGGTGTGTGCCTCTGCTGTAGTAACAGGGGCAGGAGAATAACTTGGGCCAGGAATCTGAGATCATCCTGATAAACAGCAAGATTCCTGTACAAAAAAAAAAAAAAAAAAACAAACAAAAAAAAAAAACTCTCTTGGGGTATAGCTTAAAGGTAGAACACTTGCCTAGCTTGCTCATGACCCTGAGTTTGAGCCTTGGCACTGAAAAAAAATTCTCTATGCCTCCCCCACATATTTAGGTGTATGCTCCCAGTAATCTGCAAAACCAGGTGTGCTTTTCATATTGTGTTCATGTATTAGTGTTCACTCTACTATGTAGTATTTTATATTTTAAAATTAGATTTTCCAGAAGATAAGACTTTCCACCAAAAATGAGATTATCATGAGAACTTCAGGCTCCCCATAAATCCAATAGTTAGAATATTTTGTGGCTTAAAATTATTTTGTAAAAGATATTTTCAGCATGTCTACATCTGTGTACATCTGTGCCTCTTAGTTTATTCATTGTACTTCGCTATGAAAAGATATTCATTCTCATGATGGAAAGTATGCAAAATGAAAAACAAAGGAAGACAGACTCATCTATATTCCCACCATGTAGAAATATCATTTTTAGTAACATGCTGTATTTCCTTCTAGTCTTAGCAATATGTACAAATTTTTGTTTGTTTGCTGGAGTCCTGAATACAGTGTAGTACAATTTGGCAGATTTTTTTCATGTGGCATATTTGTTTTTAAATATTAGATAATTCTATTCTAAAAAGGCCTTCTATGGGGCCACAATTTACTCATGTTTCTTTCTTCACTCATCTGTTTATACACAAAGAATATTTTAAAAGCTTTACTAATCTTTCTGTGCTTTTTATCCAATCCAACCCCTGGACTAAATTGGAAATTCTCACCACATCTAGCTGGTAAGTAAATTTCTCTAGATAGAAGCATTCAAATCCAGTTATCCTGCAGGGGAGAGACGAATGTGTGTTAAAATGATGTGGATGCAGCAGATGAACAGAGGACATAGCTTCTGAAAGGCCACCAGTAATACTCTGGTTTCTCTTCAGATCACATAAATCTTTCACCTTTTACTGAAAGACCATCAGTAGGAGGTCAAGGTCAAGGTCAAGCCAACTGCCTACTATTGGCCATGAGCTTCCACTGCTACAGTTGTCCTTCTGGGGCTAGAAGAATCTCTGCTTCTTAGTTGCTTTGGATACCACAGGGATCCCCCAAGATGCCACCCACTGGCCACAGAAACCAAGTCCTCATGTAGCCCTGAGGAAAACTCAAGGCTACTTCCAAAAATATACCTTTACTCTCCTCCTTCACCCCTTCTTCACATAAAAACAGGGATTGTGCTTAGCCAACCACACACACAGAGTTGGCTCACAAACAACAGGTGAAGTTATGGTTATATGTGATTCGGTACACACATCCGTATTTCAAGCTGGGCTGTTGTTTTTGCTAGTTTTGCTACTCATCAGGTGGCAAAATGTTAGCACTTCTCTGGTTCAGTGCTCCATGGGAAATGGTAAATTTTTCTATAGCAGTCTTAGATTAATGTTTTTGAAGGAAACAAGTTAGGGGCATCCAATATTTTTAGAATCAGACCAACTAGTAATATGATTTGAAAAGCATTCAAAAAGGACACTAAAAAGGAAAAAAGATGAGGAGAGTTGGGATGGGGAGAATTAGGTAGATTTCATTTGATGATGAGTATATCATTTGTAAACAGGTCGCGTTGTTTTATTAATGGAGATAAATTGCAATTAACCTTTCTATAAGTGTTTGTTTGTATTAAATATGATAGGAAGAGCCTTTTGTTTTTTGTGAGAAATTGAGGTTGCCCATAGTCCAGATTTAGTAATGTTTAATAATAATTAATAAACACTGAGGAAGATGATCGGATTATCAAACTGCAACAATCTGATTATCTACTGGAAACATGAAAGGAGCCAAAGTTATGACATATGATGACTAAATACCATGCTTCTTTCACATGGGATTCTAAGTAGCACAGCAAGAACACTAGGAAGATGGTTTCTTTGTGTCAGCCAACAACCATCATGCCCCTCAGCAGCTAAAGGGGTACCCAAAATACTATCAAAGCAAAATCTGCTTCCCAAAGGTGATTCAAGAGGATGAAGAGGGGGATTCACTGAAGTCAGAACTTTATTTAGAAGTCTTGGTGGTGACTGTCATGTGAATTATTCAGTTGGCCATCATTATTTTTATTGAGCTTCAGGCAGATCTATTCAGTATTCTAATGAAAACAGATAGAGTGGGTGACCAAAGCAGAAAAGGCAAACAGCATAAATGCTTGTGAATACACATTATTATCCTAATAAATACTTGATGGATACATAGCTCAGCTGAGTAAAATGAATGACATGCTCCTTTTTCCATTTTCTTATTTGGTCAGAAGAAATTCAGGAAATGGCATAGTATCTCAATTTTCAAAACAAATAATTGTTGTTCCATTCTATTATTTATAGATATAGTGCTTTTCTCCAGTAAGAGTCCTTTGTTGGAGCCATTGCTTCTAGTCAGTGCTGTAAGAGGTCTCTGGGATAAAAAAATGATTTCAGCACTCCTTATTTATCACCTTCCAGGATGAGATGACCTCTTCAGCTTCATAAAAATGATGTGATTGTATATTTTACCATAATAAAAAATTCAAAATTAATTGATATACTGAAAATGAATAAAGAGATGCATTAAATAGAGATGAATACATTTTTCAAAATTATGGGAAAGCAGATATTTGGAGGACTCTTTCATATAAGATAAAGATGCATCATTTGCTAGTTAAAAGTTGGCATGCTTTAATACTGCTTCAAGATTTACAGATTATGAGACCCTTTCACTGACTTCTTTAGTGGCATAAAGTATGCTCAAGGTTACCCTTTCCCCCATGGACTTAGGATGAAGTAGAATTGTCAGTCTCTAACCAAAAATGAAAATTTCAAAGAGGGCATCATCTGGTTTCTTTTTTGAAAATTTTAGTTTACTAGTACAAGTGTGCAGTATATAAAGTTTATATTCCTCATGGGAAATTGGTACATGTGCACAACACATCTTAATTTCTCTTTTCACCCTCTTTCCCTCCCTCCCTCCCCGTTTCTCCCATCTCTTGATCTCCTTGCTTTTTACTGATTTTTGTGCATGTTTGCAGGGCTTCTATCTCTCTGTACTGGTTCACAACTAGCAGACACACTGAGGATTCTTAGTATCTCTGAGTGTGTACCCATCCAGTCACATTCACGTTCAGTGAATTTGGTTCACTTTTCCTTTTTTCCTTTTTTTTTTTCAATAGAATCCAACAGAAACAAGATCTTGGTGGAAACTATTTAGCAGCAAGTTACAAAGTTAACATAGGTACCCAAAAAATGTATACACACTTCAGAAGTTCGACATACTAATAAATGTCTGAAAGCTGATGGCCACCCCTTTGACCATCTCTTGCAATTGTAGAGGCCAAAGGTAACTTGTATTCATCTCATGATGCCACCATAAATTATTAAAATTTTAAACAAGTTTTTCTTTCTCTGACATACACATTTATCTCAGACTTTCACATATGTATTTCATAGCATTATTTGCGTCAGATCACAATTTTTATCCTGAACTCACCTTAATCCTTTGTAACCCTGTGCTTTAATTTTCACTTTATGGTTTCAGGACAAAAGTGTTCTCGTACTAAACCAAGTCAATCAACATTCCAGCACCCAGTCTAAGCATTTGTCACAGTGATAGCATAGGACTTCTGGAGGTCAAGACCATGTTTTCCTCATTTTTTTATGGCTGTGACTGGCATACACTAGGCCTCAGTAAATGCTTTAACACAAAGAAGGGAGGAAAGCCAAAAGAAGGCTAAGGATTGTTTAGACAAATAGAATAAGTTTACTTCATTCAGTGAATTTTTGTAACAGTATCTTTGCTTATGCATCATATATTAGATTTGCTTTTTACTCTAGCATCTAAAAAAATAGCAAAGATCACAAACTACACTATTGATATCAGTAAATTAAAGGTCAATAGTAATGAGGAAAAAGTGGGATTCAGACTATAAAACTATTTTCATGCTAGCAATCTTTTTGTGTGGCATGTCTTCTTGTGAATTTTTTTTACATGTGGTCTTATTCTATTTAGATGAAATGTCTAGAATAGCCAAATTCATTGTGGCATGTCTTTGAAAAATAGAACATAGTCTCCATAGACCCATTAGGATTGTTTAATTGCAAAAATCCAATAACATGAATAAGTATGGTGAGAAACAGCAAGCTTGTATACAGTCTAGACATATCCTCTACAATATATTTATATATATTGTTCAGTACAAAGGGAAAAACAGGACCTTCACAGTGGCAGACACAACCTTCACTGTGATCAAAGTTCATCTCAGTAGCAGTGAGACATGTTGACATCATGCACCTCTGAAATGATGAACGGAGCAGAGCACAGCAACAGGATCATGATATTCATGACGAAAACACGTAACCTGAATTGAGGAAAATGCAGACAAACCCAAGCTGAAGAACATTTTACAACATAACTTGTTAATGCGTTTCAAAATATAAAACCCATGGAAAAATATAGAATGACTGAGAAATTATTGCAGTTTAGAAGAGATTATAAGGTCTGGGCATATAAATGCAATGTATAACCCTAAGTTGGATCCTGGGTAAGAAAGAGGACATTAATGGGACAATTGGAAACATTTCAATAATGTCCATAGATGATCTAATAGTATCATAGCAGGTCCATTGCCTGGTTTTGATCCCTATGTGAAGACTGTATAAAATGTTAACTTACATTTGGGGAAGCTGGGTAAAGGGTATGGTAGAATTCTTTGTATTGTCTTTGTTGTTTTCACTGTGGAATTATTTAAAATGAACAGTTAATTTTTTAACAAAAAGTTCCAAAGATACTGGATTTTAGTACAAATTTGTGAGTATTTAATGGGTTTCAGGGAGAAAAGAGAAAATAAAGATAGCAGAGTTCCTGGCATTTCCTTGAGATCAATGGGTGACTTGAGTGTTCTGGAATTCCAATTAAAGAGAGAGAGAGGCAGAAAGACATCCAGAGTCGGTGTATCTGCACTGACAAGTCATTTCAAAGAGAGCAGGGCTTCGTCTTAGAGCCACCCCAAGGAAGCCATCACTGGTATGTCACAGCTATGTCTGCCATCAGAATCAAAGGCAAGCTTTACTCTGATTGGTTGGGTCAGGCTGCTAATGAAGCTAAGGTCATGGATTGGATTCATTCTCAGGGGCTGTGAGAGTGACTCTGCCCCTTGGCATTTCACTGATCACAAGGGAGCCAGGTGAGAAAGCCAAACGGAGGCCAGCTATGCTGTGGGAAATATCTGAAACCCTCACTATCCCTGAGGTCACCATTAAGCACAATGGACACCCTTGAATAGAATCAGTGTCGCCTAAAATATGCTTCTAAAAATAACTATGCCTGGAAAAGACCCCTTAATAGATTCTCTTTTCTCTCCTGAGCCTATAATTAGGAGATGTGGAAGGATGAGGCTGATAGGTCTCCACACGAGCCACAAATGTCCAGAAATTTGAGGGAGCTACAGTATCTTTAGCAGACATGCACAATGGCTTTGAAGTCTATGCTCTCTGATTTAATATCACTTAGGCAGACAGAATACATAAAGAATGAGGCTGCTTGCCTTGATCCTAACAGTTAGGCATTTTTCAGCTTTCACATTCCAAAAAAAAATTTACTGAAAGGGGGCTTCTTTCAAAAGGAATGTTCCCCTGAGTCTTATATGTTTACTAGGACAGCTTCCCTGAGGTATTTGGGATTCCAAAGTGGGAGGTGAACACATGTTATAAAATTCTGAATTCCAAATAGCAGCATGTTTTAGAGCCAAAAGTAGCTAAGGACTTAGAATATAGCTCAGCATGTGATTAATGCTGAAATTATAAACAAACACAGCAATTTGAAAGTAAATTTACTTATGCAATGGAATAAAAAATGAAGTAGGAAGGCTTCACTTGCTTCCACCTACAATAAGAGCTATTAAATTTATGCTACATGAAAAGTTATCCCTTTGAGATTCTTGGAACATGAGGATTTGTTAATATAAAATGGTAATGTGTCCTCATCCATTCTGTGCCGCCATAACAGAATACTCACGACTGGGTCATTTGTGATGAACAGAGATGTATTTGGCTCACAGTTCAGTAGTCTGGGAAGCTACACAGCACAGCACCAGTATTTACTGAGGATCTTTGTGCTGCATCATAACATACAAGAAGCAAAAGGGCAAGAAAGCATGAGAAAGCAAGCAAAGACCAAAGTCACTTTCATGATCAACCCATTCCTGCAATACCTAATATATTCCTGGGATAATGACACTAATCTGGTCATTCAGGTAGAGCCCTTAGGACTCAATCATGTCTTATTAGGCCTCGTCTCCAAACTATTGCACAGGGGGTGAAATTTCCAACACCTGAACTTTGGAGGCACATTCTGACCATAGCACAGGGTAAAAGGGAAGTGCTTGAGGGTGGAAATGCTGCCCTACCCCTCTGCTTTCTCCACTGAGCTGTGGGTTTACAGGTCCTCCACAGCCCGTACTGGACAGGGGGAGAAGTGGGACATAAGCAAACAAACCAAAAATATTTTTGTAAAAGTGTTTCTGGCATCAATATTTTCAATAGATCTCAGGAAAATGAACTATTTCACTAGGTTGAGACTTGCTGGAAGTTCTTCGTAAAAACACAAATAAAATGAAAACTTGAAACACATTCTTCTTCTAACATTTGTGAAACCATATTCCACCTCTGCTGAGTAAAGCCAAGAACAGCAACAGAAATCAATGTTAGAAAAACCAACAACTGTGGAAAAGGGGGAAAGGAAAATCCCTCAAGACTCCAGAGCCACTGGGTTGTAAATAGTCTTAAATTCAGGCTCTGAAGACAAAGACACCAGCTCTTATTATACTAAAATAGCTGTGTCATTTTCAGATGAAGCAATTCACATTTGACCACTCCATCTTGATCTATGTTTTCCCAAGGGCAGACTTGAATAGACATCTCTGTGCTCCTTCTTACTGTCTTTTACTATTCAAAAAATAGAATAGTAATAAATTTCTCTCACCCAGTTCCTTTATCAGCTTTACCAAGCATCAGGAACAAATAGACTGAAGTGTATTTCTTCCTGGAAATATTTATTAAAATTTATCTCACTATTCATACACATTTCGCAAAGAATGATGGCAGGAAATAGTACCATTAGCAGATTGGTGCATGAAATAATATAAAACAAAGTCTCATCTCTGAGAAAATCATGAAATATAATTAAAAAATTACCTCCTAATGAGGACCCGACTTCCCTGTACATGCAGAATCATATTTATTGTCTGATAATCAGACACAAAAGCAGTGAGGATACCTGTTCAGTGACTGGGCTGCTCAAAGTAATTCGTTTGGCCCCTTTTCATTTGATACCATGTATTTAGTTGAAAAATTGCTTTGCTCAGTTTGGTCAGCAAATTTTCACATATTATCTCTTTAAATGCAAAGACTAATTATCATTTTACAGATGAGAAAACTGAGACTCAGAGACACCATAGAGGTAACTATGGTGACCCAGTTTAGGCCCACAGCACTGCACACCTTCCCCTCAGTGTTGGAAACCAGCTTTTTCTCCCAAAGAAGAATTTTTTCCAGATCAACATCCTCATAACCATGGGCATGCTCTGGATGCTCCGTATTCTCACTGTGTCACTAGGTACTTTCTATCATCTTTCTTCTCTCAAAATCCACGTAATGCATGTTTGGCCAAAGAGTTCTTATTAATCATATTAAAATGTCCTCTTAAACAATATGCAAAATATCCTCTGCATCCTAAATTGTCATCATAATGATATAATGGCCCCACTGATGATAGAAGTAGTTTTAGAACCTTATTTTCAACCATGATAATCAACGAGCTAACAGCTCACATACAGGCCCAAGTACATGCAACCAGGTACACACAAGCTTTGAGAAAACTGGTTACAGTTGGGGGATAAAGACTCAGTCAGTAATCTGATTGGATAGATTCCACACCATCTTACTCATCAGGGAGCTGCCATACTGCAAATGCTATCTATTAGCTGCATGCAAGGATTACTCAAAGACACAGTTGCCTTTTTTCCTTCTGGAATAGAGCCCAGTTCTGTTAATGCTTTTATAACTGCAGATGTCAAACCCATCTACTATCTCTGTCAATACATATCTACCCCACACCCAGAATCTGGTCTCCAGCTCAAGCTCCTAAGAATCTGTAACCCTCTACAATTCCCTAGAGGATTCTGATGACCATTTTCTAGAAACAAAGACCACCACCAAACTAAAAAGAGTCATGGAAAGAGGAAGCATCTCTTTTCTTCTCTGAAAACTCAGCAGCTCCCACTCTCTTTCCCCAGGAACCTCACACACACAGACACTGGTGCAGTGAACGACCAACCAGAATGGCACAAAAACATGTATTTTGCCCTGAATAGATCTGAATGTGGCCTCTGAGAAAGGAGCCTTTTCTAAACTTTCCCTGTTTTAACAGATTTTTCTGCGAATTCAGCCACCAGTTAGGGAAAAGAAGACTAACCCCAGAGCCTAGATGTGACAATTCAGCTGGTATAAATTCCCTCTGGGGAGCTCTAGCTCAAATGGCCATGACCACACGAGGAACTGTGCAGCAAGGCTTCTTAGAACCGATCATGCTTTCCCATGGAAGCCTCACCCCTCCTTGTTACGCTGATATGCAGCCCCTTGCTGGCTGTCTGGGGAGCCACTCCTCAGAGGGCCCTGTACACATACAGGAGAGAAGTAAAATCTCTTCCTCTACCCATTTTAGGTCCTCAGAATAGGACCTTATAAACTAGACTGATTGAAGATATTTTAAGGAGAAAAACCATCAAAGATTGTTAATGTATCTCCATGCACACATTCCATGGGAGAACCCAGAGATGACTAATCCAAAATGTGTTCAGAATTTAAGTTTATTTACCATCTTGTTAAAGTAAAGGAGATTTGGGTTTCTGTATCAGGATCTGATTGAATGAAAGTGGCAAAGGTTTCTACCTTTTCCTTTCCAGATTTATATTAACAGCAGAAAAATGTTTATAAGAATCACTAGGCAGGCAGCTAGACGTCAGCAGGCTTACAGAACAAAAGGGATTCAAAATAGCACTCTTTGTCAGGTATAGTTAAATGGAGAAACAAAGGCTTCAGTGTGCAACATATTTATAATCATTTATTAGGTCTTAGAGCCAATGACACAGGGTCTCTATTCCTAGAAAAAGATACAAGGCAATTCTGGTTGCCATAGCTGTTGTAGTCAGGGTTTGCAAGGAGAATAAGACAATGCAGGACACATAATTTATAGTATTATTTATAATGGTCACCTAAGGAGTCACATACAAAGAAAAAGCAGGAAATCTGTCCACACACTAAAAACATAGAAAATCCAGCCAAAGCCTGGATCCCATGTCAATAACCTGCATGAGTTCAGCTGGAAACCTAGAGTCTATGACAATGACCCCCACAAGTCCAACTGGAGTCCTAGAAACCATGACAATGACTCATGCAAGTCTGTTTCATAGATCTGCATTGGGAAGGCCCAAAGGTCAGTGATTGAAGCTAGAAAATCTATGCCAATGAGATGAAGGATCTGTGCCAGTAGGTTGAGGGTTCTGAACTGGAGTCAAGAAGCAATGCTCAAAATAAGGACCAGGAGCCGGGCGTGGTGGCGCACGCCTTTAATCCCAGCACTCGGGAGGCTGAGGTAGGTGGAGCGTTGTGAGTTCGAGGCCGGCTTGGGCTACAACGCGAGCGCAAGGCCGGCCTGAGCTACATAGTGCGGCCCTGCCTCAAAAAAACCAGGGCCGGGAGTTTGGCTCAGTGCCTTAAGCACCTGCCCTGGCAGGCGCGAGGTTGTGAGTTCAATCCCCGGTGCCGAAAAAAAAAAAAAAAAAAAAAAAATAAGGACCAGGGTTCCCCAAAAAGTACCAGAGCCATCCTCAGCAACAGCAAGGTCCCAAGCTCCTCTGACAATGAGAACAGCTGGGGTCATGTCAGGAAGCCAATGTGACAAGCTTCTCCTGGAGATCAAACAGCACACATCTTCCCCTCCAGAGTCAGGAAGCCTTCCTCAAAATAAGGACCAGAGCTCTCCCAAAGTGAACTGCAGCCATTCTCAGTGATAAGGTCCGGAGCTCCTCCAGTGATAAGAGTGGAGTTCATATCAAGGAAGCCAGCATGGCAGCTCCAAAAGAACCAACAGATCCAAACAACAACACCACTTAGGAGAAGCCACAATGCTACTCTCTTCTTCTGTTTTCTCCTTTTCATGCTGGAAACAATCCTCAGGTGAACCCTCTCCATTCTGCACCATGCTGATTCAGTTCAGCTGGTGTTTCAACTGACCACAGTTTTTAATTCACTACCTTAGCCTATGGCCCAATGATACCAGAAAGTGAAACATTCCTTCGAAACTCTCCCATCTTGGACTTAAACCTGATTTAGATTAGAACTTTTCTTTCATAAATTTCTTTTGTAAATTTCTTACATGATTAAGGCCCCTGAGAGAATGCTGCCATTTTTCAATTCCAAGATGCATTCAGTTGTAGATGTCTATGTGCACTGCCTGCCTCCTTGCTTGCTAGAATAAATCTCTCTATATATTTTATAATAAATTCTCACTATACCTTTGTGCAGCAGCCTATGCATCTTGACTGAATTCTTTCATCAGAGGTACAAAAAACTGGGGATACTGAGGGGACAGTTCCTTACCCTGTCAGGACCCTGATTCCTAGAGACAAAACTACCTCTTTGGATCATGATTCTCATGAATTTGGTTCTAATTCCTCAGTGGTCATTGATCCTTTCCCTCCCTAGTAGAGCGACTGCTTTCCTGTTTGTCTGGTTCTGTGTCCTGAGAGTTTAGCTTGGCTTTCTGTCTACTGGATAGTTTGCTGGGTCTGCACCTGCTGATTCTCAAAAGCCCTTAGCCCAAAGTAATGCATATGCCAAAAAGGCATGTTTGGAGTGGCATACTCTGTTATCCCTCAATGCATGATAAATTTTATTATTAAATTTTTAGTTGTCCATTAAATTACGGGTTCTGACCACTCAGACCTACATTGGTAAAGGAAATATTTGCCTTCAAGGCCTCCAATATCACCAAGCTAATAAACTGACCACTCATTTCCAGAATTCCTGTTTTAAGAGAAAAATAAACCCTAATTTATTTAAGCCATTTTTTATTAGGTTTTCTACAACTTAAATGCAGAAAGTAAAGGTAATTATTCACTCATCTTACCCTATAAAAATTTTTTTATTGCTTTATGTTGTAGTCAGGAATTGTAAGGAAAATAATTTGATACAGGACACATAAGTATAGAATTATTTCATAATGGTCACCCAAAAGGTCTACTACAAAAGAAAGACTGCAAGAAATCTGTCCACACACTAAGACCCAAAGAATCCAACTGAAAGACTGAATGCCATGCAATGTCCTGCATAAATTCAACTGGAAGCCAGGCATGGTGGCACACACCTTTAATCCCAGCACCCGAGAAGCTGAGGTAGGAGGAGCGTTGTGAGTTTGAGGCTGGCTTGGGCTACAATGTGAGTGCAAGGCCATCCTGAACTACATAGTGTGACCCTGTCGCAAAAAAACTAAGGCCAGGAGGTTGGCTCAATGGTTTAAGCACCTGCCTGGCAGGCGCAAGGTTGTGAGTTCAATCCCCGGTGCCACAAAAAAAATAAATAGAATAAATTCAACTGAAGACCTAGAACTCATGACGATGGCCCCCCATAGGTTCAACTGAAGACCTGGAGCCCACAACAATATCTCATGCTAGTCTGTTTCACAGATCTGTGCTGGGAAGGCCCAAAGATCAGTAGTGGAAGCTAGAAAGTCTGTGCTAGGGAATGAAGGATCTGTGCCAGCAGGTTGAGCGTTCTGCACTGGAGCCAGGAAGTGATGATCAAAGTAAGAATAAGATCTCCCCCAAAAAGTACCACAGCCATCCTCAGCAACAACGAGGTCCTGAGCTCCTCTGATAATGAGAACAACTGAGTTCATATCAAGAAGCCAGTGTGACTGGCTTCACCTGGAAATTGGACAGCACACCATCTTCCCCTCTGGAGCCAAGAAGCAATGCTCAAAATAAAGAGCTCCCCCAAAGTGAAGCACAGCCATTCACAGCAATGAGGTCCTGAGCTCCTCTGATGATGTGAACAGCCAAATTCATATCAGGAAAGAAGCTTGACAAGCTCCTCCAGGAGAACGAACGGCAACAGGAGAACCAAAAACACCACAGAGAACCTACAACACTACCTCTTCCTCTCCAGTTCTTTTTATCTTGGAAACAATCCTCAGGTGGGCCATCCACACTGATTTAGTTCAGCTTGTATTACAAATTGACCACCAGTTATCAATCCACCACAACTTAGTACAAGTATGCAATATATGAGGTTTATATTTGTCTTAGGGAATAGGTACATGTAAATAAAATCTCTTGATTTCTTTTTTTTTATCACCTTTCCCATCTTCACCTGCCTCCCTCCTTCCATATCTAGATCCCCTTTACCCATTTTTATTATCATTAATATTATTATTTTTGGTTCACATTTACTATATATGTTTACTTTCATTGTGGGTATTTGACACATGTGCATGACGCATCTAAACCTTTTTACTTCTTCTTCCCTTCTTACTTTTCTCTCATTGCTGAGATAAAATACATGACACCTAAAGCTAATGGAAAAAAGTTTATTTACCTCACAGATTGTAGAAGTTTTAGTCCATAATCAGCTGGCTCCAAAGCAAGGTGGCACATTGGCAGAAGGCAAGAGTTCACAGCAGTGGAAGACAGCAAAAGCAACAAGCAAGAGCAAGACAAGCTTCTTCCTGTCCCTTATATTGTATCCAGTCTACTGGGATTGGTGCCAACCCCATCAGTGGACTGACCCAGCAATCACCCACCCTCAGCCCCTGCACCATTAATCCCAGAATTGCACTAAGAATTAATCACACACTCTAGATTCAGCCTCTTCCAAGAAAACTCTGACCACACAAGGCTTTGGGAGGACATCTAGGAACAAACCATAACACACTTTCCCCCTCCTCTATCCCTCGGTCAGAGTTTTCTTGGTGGTCAGAAACCAGTGACTGCCTCTTCTCCAGAGGCCCTAGGTGGGATACCTTCCTGAGAAGGAACTCAGCATGACAACAAAACCTGACTGGTGAGAACAATCATGAAGGCTTGAGTGTAGCAGGCAAAGTTAGAGTTGTGACATTTGGACTCCCAGAAGAATCACAAAAGAAAACATAGCAATATCTGATCAGACCAGTGTATGAAAAATTCTATTCTATTCGAAACACTAATGTTAATCATCTTCGCCCTCTTCTTCCTTGAATGAGCAACCCATGGAGGTTCTCAATTAATCTGGCAAAATGAACAGGAAAAAATTTTAAATATCATCATGGCTTTCAAAAATATCTTCCTGTAATTATTCCTATTATGAAAGAAAATATTCCAATGAACAAAGAAAAATCTATGTGTTTTCATAATTAAATGATGGTCTCTTCCTCAAAGTCCCCTCCATGTCGGGGGAAGCTCAGAGGTAATTAAAGCAGAGCTGGATGGGAGAAATTAGAAAAAAATAAAATGAAATAGTGGTTGAGTGTGTGTTTCCTCCACTACCAGCAGAACAGGAGAATGCACAAGTGGGAATGAGCTGAATTCTCAGTATTCAGGCTGAAAAAGTCAGGATGAAAGGATACAGAACAAAGAGCAGTACACCGAAACCTGTGACTGAGTGGGAAGGATTCATGAACTTTGAGAAATTCAATGGGAACTTGAACTACAAGCCCAAACTTCTAAATTAACCTGAAAGTTGACAAGGCTTAAAAAAAAGAATACTTACATATGTTTAAAGCTCTGTGCAAATTATTTGAGTCTCAATATCTTCAGCCACAGAGCAAAAGGATAGGCATAAGTGGATTCTGAGATTCTCCACACTCAGGGATCTTATAAATTCTGTGATTTGTCTTCACGTGAGGATTTTGGCCATAACTTTTCACTTTAAATCTGCATCTCTTCCTCCAGTCTTCCTCTAATCTAGAAAGAAAGTATATGAGTTGGAGAGAAAATTGTCCCATTAACTTCCAAAAGAATAGACAGTGTATTTACACAAGACTCTTTACTGAGCCTCCTATATCAACACATCTAGTAATTCATTCTAAGCATTCTTTGAAGCACTCATCATGAATCAAACTGTGGTTCCATTTGGTAATATAAAGAAAGATAAGATACAAGATCAGCCCTCAAGTTACAATAAATCAAGCCAACAGGTTATCCAAAATCTATTCCAAAACTTTGTTGAATAAAGAAGTAAATTATAAATTATCACTAGAACTCTGCGATCATTATTATAAGGGGTAGATCCACCTCCATTGTCTACATCCGCCAATAGTTAGAACATAGGAGCACATGTTTCAACCATTTCTCCAACTGTGTGTCTGTATCCTGGAACACATTAGCCCATGCTGATGGTTGTACACCAGGCACATTCAATCTACAGTCTTCAGGCTAAGGAGGCCTCCGTTGTAACAAAAAATTTTAAATAGAGGCAGGATACAAAACCAACACAGAAAAATTAGCATTCCTGTACACCAATTATGAACCCACCAAAAAAGAAATCAGGAAAACAATTCCATACACAATACCTTTGAGAAAAATTAAATACCTAAGAATCAACCTCACCAAGAAGGTAAAAGACCTTTATAGTGAAAATAACAGAACTCTGAAGAAAGAAATTGAAGATGATATTAAACAATGGAAAGATATTTCTTGTTCTTAAATCGGAAGAACCAATACTGTATCATGAAAATGACATTATTACCTAAGTGATCTAGAGATTTAATTCAATCCCCACTAAAGTACCAACAACATTTAGGAAAAACAATTCAAAAACTCATCTGAAATCAGAAAAGACCAAGAATAACCAAAACATCCTAAGCAAATAAAGAAATGCTGCAGGTATCACAGTACCAGATTTCAAGTTATACTGTAAAGCTGTAATAATAAAAACAATGAGCAAAAAACAGACATGTTCACAAAGGGGATAGGATAGGACCAGACAGGACAGAACAGAATAGATGAAAACAACTCCATGCACCCATAGGCAGCTGATTTTTGACAGACGAGATAAAAACCATACTGCGGTGGATTGACAATTGGTGGTCAACTTGTAACACCCAGCTGAACTGAATCAGCATAACTTCTTTCCTGATATGAACTTGACTGTTTTCATCATCAGAGGAGCTTGGGACCTTGTTGCTGAGAATGGCCGTAGTTCACTTTGGGGAAGCTCTGGTCCATACTTTGAACATCACTTCCTGGCTCCAGAGGGGACAATGGTATGCTGTCCAACCTCCAGGTGAAGCTAGTCACGCAGGTTCCTGATTTGAACTCTGTTGTTCTCATTGCCAGAGGAGCTCGGGACCTTGTCATCACTGTGGATGGAGCTCTCATCCTTACTTTGATCATTGCTTCCTGCTCCAGTGCAGAACCCTCAACCAACTGGCACAGATCATTTATTTCCTAGCATAGACTTTCTAGCTTCCACCTCTGATTTTGGGCCTTCCCAGCACAGATCCATGAAACAGACTTGCATGAGATACTGTCATGGGCTCTAGGCCTCCAACTGAACTTGTGGGGTGCATTGTTATGGGCTCTAGGTCTTCAACTGGATTCATGCAGGATATTGCCATGGGATCCAGGTCCTCAGCCGGATTCTTTGTGTCTTTAGTTTGTGAACAGATTTCCTGCACTTTTTTTGTGTTTGACTCTTTGAGTGACTACTATAAAATAATTCTATAAATTAGGTGTCCTGTATTAAATTGTTTTCCTTGCAAACCCTGACTATGACACATACCTTGAAGAAAAGACAGCTTCTTTAATAAATGATACTGGGAAAACTGGATATTTCCTTGCAAAAGATTAAAACTACACCTCTTGTTGTGCCCAAATCAAAATGGATCAAAAACTTAGATTTAAAAATAGAAACTATGAAACTTCTGGAATATAACTTACAGAAAACACTTGAACTCATGCACATAGGCAAAGACTTCCTGAAAGCACTCCAATAACACAGAAAGTAATACCAAGAATAACAAATGACGTTGCATCAAATTAAAAAGCTTCTGCACACCTAGGAAATGATCAACAAATTAAAGAGACAACAGTATGGAAAAAGAGTTTTTCTATCTCCTCTTTTGATAGAGGACTAATTTTTTGAATATATAAAGAACACAAAAATATTAACCACCAAAAAATATATGACCCAGTTAAAAAGTGGGCAAATAAATTGAACAGACCCTTCTCAAAAGAAGGACAAATGGCCAATAAGTATATTAAAAACTCTGCAACATTTTTAACCATTAGAGGAATGCCAATCAAAACAGCTCTGAGGTTTTATCTTATTCCAGTCAGAATGGCAATCATCAAGGACACAAAATACGAAAAAAATGTTAGTGAGAATGTGGGGAAAAAGGAACACTTCTACACTGTTGGTGGGATTGTGAACTAGTACAACCATTGTGTAAATTAGCATGGACTAGCTATACCTCTCTGGTATATTAGTGAAAGAATTGAAATCATCTTATGATAATAATACATGTGTACATGTGCTTACTATAACAAGTTAACTATGGAAACAGCCTACATTCTGGTTAACAGATGAATGGATAAAGAAAGTGTGGTGTATATACACAATAGAATATTATTCAGCCATAAAGAAAAACAAAATCGTGTCATTTGCAGGAGAATAGAACTCAAGACCATCATACTAAGCAAAAGAAGCCAGCCTCAGAAAGTTAAATGTCATATGTTTTCTCTTATAGGAGACACACTAATATAAATAAACAAGTGAATAAAATAAAGAAGAAATGATAGGAAACAAGAAGATAGACTTTTGGAATAGGGTTGGATGCTGAGGAAGGGGAAGATAGGGAGACTAAAGGAAATCAAGATGTGCTGTACACAAGAACCAATGCCCCAAAAGGAACATCACTCTTCTTTATTACAAATATGCTCTACTGGAAAGAAAAAAGAATGAAAGATGGTTTTGTTGCTTACAAACTATAATTATATTATATGTTTTATATGCAGCCCAAAACAATTCCTCTTCATTCAACAGCCTGTCTAAGTCAGACACGTCCAACTCATGGACCACTGGTAGACTGTTGATGAGATTCAGAGCAGTGCCTCCATTCCAACTACTTCCTCCCTTAAATGTCACTGAAAAGTAATGAATGTCTAAGAAGTTTTTTGTTAAAGAATTTAAGGAATTGTCCTAGAACCTGGTGGAGCAGGAGGAGGATGGCAATGGGTAGACTCAGGAATATGCCACTGGCCTCCTCTCTCTCTCTCTTCAACTTCAAGAGGAAGAGACTTCTCTGTTAGTTCCTGCAAAAGTGTCCTGTATGGATTTTTTTTCCTGACTGTAATTCTCTCTTCTCTTTTCCCTTTTAAACCTCATCTTTAGCTGATCATCTAGCCTCACAATATCTCTCCAGCTCAAGGCACCCATACCCTCTAGCAAATAATTAGGTCTCAGGACTCTGATCAATATCTGTTTCTTGAAAATTTCCCAACCTCAGGCACTGAATAGAATTTGCTTTCTGCCGGATGAATTTTTGCTGGCCTACAAAGACGGGAGAGAGTTCTCTAGTTCTGCTTGAGGGAATGATGAGCTCTCAACCCTTGTATTGGGAAGCATGCTCTCTAAACTTCAGTGACTTTTATTCTACAGTATCCAAAACAGTGACAATTACCTCCAAAAAATAAACATACTTCCACTGGATGCATAGGTTCTTCCCAGTAGATTACTTTAAGAATTAGTGTTTAAATTCATCTCACCATACTGTGAAAATAAAGAGATATGCAAAGAGCTATTGGCAAACATTCAGGGGGAACAGTGATCCCATTTAGTGAAATGGAGGAAGACTTAATAAACAATGTGATATTTGACCTGATTTTGGAATAAAGTTCACCAAGAAAAGAGGTCATCTAAGTGGAAATTCTTGGGGTCATATTCCAGGCAAAGAGAAAAATACAAGCATGGCACAGAGGTTTAAATCAGTGTAGAATGTTAAAGGAATTATTTTTAAAAACACCCATTTGAAAATCTTAGACCTGAAACCTCCTCCCCAGTGGCTGCTCCATTAAGACTTCTGAAGGCACATGACTCTTGAGAAAAAGCAGTGGGAGGCTTTGAAATGATCCCCAGCTAACTTCATAAGCATTCTTCCAGTGTTAAATGAAACTGTCTAGAGCATAACAGATGCAGAGACAGGAAGGAAAGAACAAAGCCATGTGTGACACTATTTGTGCATTCTATGTCCCAAATGAAAAACATGAAATCCATTTCCATCTGTCATCCCAAGACTTCTTAGAGTGAGTAATTCAAATAATGCTTATTTTCCCCAAATCACATTTTTTTTAATTTGTAGAAGTTATTCAGACCCACTATGTGCTAAGCACAAGATCTGATGGGTAAAATAATTAAGTCCTATTCCTAGAACTGAGTAGTCTGTAAAACAGTGAGACAGAAGAGATTATAGAGCTACATGAAAAGTACAAACTAAGCAATAGGAAGTGGTATCCAAAAAAAGAATCAGCTTCTGAAGGAGGTAGGAAACTAGACTGTGAAATCTGGGTAGGAGTTTGGCAGGTAAAAGGGGTGACTCAAGCAGGAGTAGCATAAGGTGGGATAACCCTAATTATGCATAGAATTATTTGATAAAACTTTCTAGGAAGATGCTGTCTGTATATTCTGTCTAATATGGTAGCTACTAGCTACATGAGGTTGTTGAGTACTTGAAATGGGGCTAGAGGAATTGAAAAACTTAATTTTTAATATTACATGATTGTAATTAATTTAAATTTAAATCATCACTGCCAAAACAGACAAAGATTAACCAAAATGGCAACAAGCTGAGGCTATTTATTCAGAGCTTGCTATCACAGAGAATTAGCCGCCACCATCCACATTTGGAAAACAGTTACAGGTAGACAGGGGAGTGGGGAAACATTAGAAAGGAAAGCAGGGAAGATTCAGGTATGTCATGTAGGAAACCTGCAGGCAGCTAACCAAGCTCTGGCATCTTACTAAGTAAGTTAGTTTTTTTGGCTGTATTTGGCTTCTGCTGATTGGCCCAATGTTGCAAACAGGGACAAGGATTAGGGAACTTTTCACTTATGAATCAAGTCCCTAGGGAAGCTGTCAGTTATGAATTAAGTGATTTTAGGCCAGCTTGGAATAGGGATTATTGCTTTGCTTTCTGGACTGTTGCTAGTGATAGCAGTCTAACTTTCTGCAAATCTGACTTACAGACAGTAGGCTGGCTTCCTGCATTGGTTACTGGACATAATGGTTTGTTTTTCTGAGCTGGTTGCTGGAATATTGTGGGCCACGGTTCTAATTTCACACATGATCTATCCATTCTTTCTTTATGTAGTCACTCTGTCATCACTAATAAGTAGAGGCTACAGCATTGGACAGAGCAGTTCCATACCAGTGAGAAATTAAGTTTGGTAGAACACAGGATGTTTCATTTGAGGAACCTCTAGAATAAGTCAGAGAATAGAGATAAGACTAGAGTATAGAATCTAGATATTGACCTATGGAATTTGTGTTGTAATAGAAAAAGTATCATACAAAGTTTAAAGGCAGAAAGTTACATCTTTGGTCTATAATGATAATCCAGTTTCACTATGCAAAATTGAGTTGAGAAAGAAGTTGCTACAAACAGATGAGCATTTTGTGGTAGTCAAGGCAAGCAGAAATGAACACTGTAGTACCATGGAAATGTGAAGGGGAAGAAGAGTTCTTGACAAAAATAATTTGGATACACAATGTGAAGTTCTTGAGATATGTTTATAGAGATTTTCTGTGAGGAATTTAAGTCTTACAAATGACTTTCAATCCTGAGCAAGGCAGAGGATTACTGAATTTTTCAAGAGCTAGGGTGGTAACAAAAAGTGTGGTATGAAGGTGGGGTAAAGAGATAAAAAAAGATGAGTTTGAGTTCAACTTTTAGATTTTTGACATATCAAAAACAAATTAAAAGAAGGAAAAGCAAATCAAAAAAATATGCTTTTAAATTTAGAGAAAGAATACAAAGAAAATTTTTAAAAGATAATAATGCTAATAATAAATTATAGTGTTCCATTTAGTAATAGTATGTACTTACACAAAATCAATACGTTATGCTTGATAGACAGTTTTCAGATGTTCACAATTAAATTAGAACGGTTCTATTTACCATAAAAAATGATGCCAGATGTCTTTTGGTTTTCCTTTTTCTCTTTTTCTTTGTAGAGGTCTAATTTTGCTCTCTGATTTCCTTGTTAATTAAAACAAATCTAAACAAAGGTTCTTGGTAACATGTCTCATTATAAATTAGTAAAATCCATGTAACAAGAGCATATGAATTCTTCCAAGAGACCGTAATCAAGAAAATGTGCTCTAGCTTCACAGAGCGGGAACTGAGTACAAGTCAACCAGCATTTCTTCCCAGTTTGTCTACTATGGTTCCCAGTACCTTTCTTTTCTCATTTCATTTTTCTGTTTTTCTTGGTACTTTTGTTTAAAAAATATTCAAAGTCAAATGAATCAGCTCTCTGAATACCCAAGCAAACAGGACTGATGTCCCAGAGCTAGTCCATCCATTCAACATTTCACGCAAAAACTAATCAGCACAGCCCCATTTCATTGGAAAACACAAAAAATGCCTGTGTTCTCTATCTCCTCTCGTCTGTTCTCAGCATCCTCTCCCAAATAAGACTCCAGAAGACAAGGATTCCTATCAGGACCCTGGTATAAAGTAGTCCCTCAAACCACATCACTGAATGAATTACTAAAAGTGGGGTGAAATACTTTGCTACGCCACAAAACCTCTGATATCATCATGTCATGTATATTCTAAATATTTGCAGAGTACAAACTATAGTCAAGTGCCTGAAATACAGAGATAAATACAATCTAGCTGCTATCCTCCAAAACCACATTAAATTAAAATCTTTTTCATATAAAATTAATAACAAATCATGCTTAATTCCTATGATGTTTAACGCATGGCATTGCATTTAGTAAGTAACTCAAAACTCTTCATGGGAAAAACAGACTAGTGATGAAGGACACCACTGTGGTATCCAAAAAAGGCCAGGAACTTCCTGTTTATGAGCTCTTTTCCTTCAGGGCTTTCTGTTTGTTTGCTTGGTCGGTTTGCTTGTTTTGCTTTTTAGACAGGGTCTCCATGTAGTTCAGGCTGGCTTTGAACTCTCTACCTAGCCCACACTGGCCTTGAACTTACAGTGATCCTCCTATCTTATTCTTCCGAGCGCTGGCCTCCATTAGTGTTTTTAACATCAAATTTTTACTGCAAATACAAAAGCACAGTTTGACTATTTTACATCGAGAAATTAAAGGCACTGATTTAGAGACTATTTCTTTCAACAGTTTCATAACAAAATCCAATAATCTAAAATTCAAATATAAGGGACATGAGAACATAAGGGTCATTTCATTACATCTCTCTTAAAAATTAAACCTTTGAAGAGTAGACAGTGCATTAAGCATTTCAACATTATTTCCCTCAGCTTCCTCTTATTTAAAATCAAGATTTTCTCCAAAAACATGGCAAGTAAAATGGATATCAACCAATTGGTATCACAAGTGCTTACCTGCATAAAAGTAATTAAGCATAAAGAACACAGAATAATAAAATAAGATCATCTACCTTTGTTGCCTTTTTCTTCTACACTCTAGACATTTTACAACTAGCAAAGCAGTTATAAGCAGGATATGGTTGTTCCCACTTTATGAGCAATTTCATATATCGCTGGGTGTGATACATCTGAAATTGAATATAGCCTCAAGGTGTTATAACATTCTTGTTTTCAACCTTAAGGAAAGTCATTAATTAACCGTATTTTTCTTCCCAAAAGCCATAGCAGAACATCTCACTGCTGTAGTGATCCAGAAAGCACTAATTCTATTTAAGCAATTTCAAAATTCCGAAGGAGTCTCTAAACATGTATATCATTAAGAAGTCAATGACCTAGAGCCATCCTCAGTGATAAATCCTCTCCTTGGGATTCGGGCCAGCCTGGCAAGAAGATCAATACAGCATTCAGATAGATTCATTTCCAATAGACAAATAACTCACATATGGGAAAGTCACTTAACGCAATCATGAGTTTTCAGGCTCCTCCACGTCATTCTGCTCCCTCGGACTGCATTTCTTGGAAGCAGGACAGCCTTCAGAGAAGTCTCCGGAGCTCCTGGGTGCCCTGCTCTGCTCCACTCTCACCTTGGCAGTGCCTGCCTTCACCCTCTTGAAATCCCATCATATGAATAAATGCTTATCTATCCCCTTTGGGAATGAGGTCAGCACTTTCAGGAAGCATTTTGCTTAGTGAGGTCACAAAAGTGAACATTAAGTTCTTTTTCATTGCAGAGAGACTCTATCTATGGGGAGATTTTTGGCAAGTGCAACAACCCAACTCAAGCTAATGTAGGCAGAGAGATTTAATCAAGGCACACAGTAAAGCTTACACAATCAGAAAGATCGGAAAGTCAGATCTAGAGGATACCTAGATTTAAAAAATAAATGCTCCTTTCTTTCCCAGGAAAGAATCATCGTGAAACAGCAATAAAGGGCAGAAAGAAAATGACAGCTTCAGGCCCAGTCAACTGCAGCCCCACATCAGCAAATGTGGGCCCTGACTTCTTATGGCTGCAACACTATATCAGCCCTGAGCCAGAGTGACTCTGCTATCCATCGGCCAATCCCCAGATTCTCCCACTGTATGGTGAAGGTAAGGTACAGAAGGGCCATTCCATAGAGAATCCACACAACGCTAAAATGCCAACACACATTAATGAAAGCAGCAGAACTGACGATGTCAAAGGCAAAACAAAGTTTGAAACAAAATTAACAAAATCTATTTATTCATAAATTTGCAACAAGGAAACTGTCTACCTTCCCTCTCATTTTAGGAAGCATCTAAGAAAGGAGTCTAAGTTCATCAAATAAAAAGAGCTGAGATGATGTCCCCCATGCATTCCACGAGGGCAAGGTTTTTAGAAGTGGGGAGACTTTCCAGCTGGTCTTCAGATATGTATCACAGTCTTCAGCGGGTTTCTTGGCAGCAGTTGGGTGACATTTCTAAACAGAAAGGATCTATTCAATGTCAGATGAGAGGATTTTCTGTGCTGAACTTCTGTGATGCAGGATGAGATCAGGAGGGTGCTTATAGAAATGCTTCTAATTACCAGATGAGTGCCAAGGCAGGTAGTTTCCCAACGTCAAGGTGAGAAACTGGGGCCAAAACCAGAAGAGTCCTCCTGGCACCAGGAAAGCAGGTGCAGGTGACACTGACAGCTTTTTTTTCTGATGCTCTCTGCCATTTCAACTGGATTTTCCTAGTCAGGCCAAAGAAACAACAGCATTCTTCAGGGGATTATTTTAGTCCTCTTTGTCTTGCCTGGCCATTCGGGTATGGCTAATGCAGTACTGCCTTCTCTGGGGATTACGGGTCATCCCAAAGGAAAGTTGCTTCTTCACAGTTCTCTTCTGTGCAATCAGATGCTAAGAGCTCTTGGGCTTGAGAGTAAGGAGGCTACACAAAACAGGTCTGGACTCCCACATCAGGAAGGTTGCCATGAAAAGGGTTAAAGACATTGGGCAGCCTCTGACAATGATCCAAAAATAGGAAATTACAAGACTTTCATGGTTAGTGAATTTGCTCTCTGTTACCTCTTCTTAGAAGTGTGAGTGTGTGTGTGTTTGTGTGCACACGCATGATAGCTGAGGATCAAGGTTGTAATAGAAAGAAAAGAACTAGGAGTTTTAGATAGTAACTGGAGAAACATCTGTGTTTCTTTACAGCTTGAAATAAATCTTGGATGAATTCATATATTTGGCTTCTATTTAGCTTTCAGTAAAAACCAGGTAATAACTATTACCCTTTAACCTCCAGTTTGCTTTTTACCATATTCCTTATGAAATTACCCCAGTCGATACTTTTATGCAATGTTTATCTTGATAAAGGTCTTCCTATATATCAATGAAAAAGGGAAAAAGAAATAAAACTTGTTCAGTATAGTCACTTGTTTTAGTTAAAATTCATACTTCTGAAATAAAGACATACCTTAATAAAAGACATCATACTGAGATGTTTAAATATTTAATACCACTATGTATGAAACCCCACATCTCTGAGAGAAAGGACCAACAAAACCCCATACGAATTCAGCAGAATTTAATACATATCTTAAATGGCATGTGGGTATTTTCAGTAATATGTTCTGAAAATACAGAAAGGAATATTAGTTTTTCTAAAAACACTTTCTTTTCCTTACCAGTAAGACAGTTTAAACAAAGCAGCTTTTCATCTTCTTGTTTATTAAATTTGCATCTGTACACAAATTGTTCTTGTTCAGGCTTTTGGTGTTCTGATGATGGCTGTTTTTTCCCTTGTTTTTCAATTTGATAATGTGATGTTGCTGTGGCAATAGAAAAGAGGGCTCAAACCTTTTAAAATGATAACCATCTCCATTCTACAATATTTATTGAATTTCATTCAGGTATATTCTGCTTTCTGTTTTTTCCATTTATGAAGTTAAAGTTATTCCTTCCTTTGTCACCCTGATTTCCATTTTCTAAATACTTTCAAAACTTTCAGTATTTTTTACTTATTTTATTGAAATGGAAAATCAAGTCCTCCAAGAATACAATGGAAAAATACATATTTGCATTTGCATTCGCCTTGCAACCGGTACTGTGATAGTTCCTCACATCCTACCTGCAAAGGGAACCATTCATAGTTACTGTGTTGTGAGTCCTACTGGCCTGGAGATGCCAGAACAATGATTAGGGCTTTGTGGCAATCAGAAGTGGTGAATCTGGAGAGCTCCTGGTGAGGGGATTCCAGGGAGCTCACGCTCCAGTGTGTAGATACACAGAGTTGCCAGGATCAAGTGGCCTTGCATTTAGCTGTGTTGTGACTAAAGTTACTCCTCACCTCTGTGCCTTCTCATAGTTAGGAGGTAAGGGAGGTCACACCTAAGGTTAGAGTGTAAATGAATGTGAGGCACTATGTGACAATCAGAGTCGAGCACTTAGAAAATTGTCCAAAATTAGCTAAACTTGTAACTCCTGATCACTAGTCTAGATTGATGGAATTATAGGATCTGCATAAAGAAGGAACTTGGAGCAGTTTTGCTCAGAAGTTCTTAGATTAGGAGAGTAGATTCCCTAAAATTTCATAGATGGAAGAAAGTGGGTCATGGACACCTCAAATCATATGCCAAACTTCAGTTACACGCATATATGTGTGTGTGGTTCTCTGATGAGAAGAGTCCAGAGATTTTTCATATTTTCAAAGAAGTTTATGACAAGCAGAGCATGTATTATATTTGGCTTGGGATTGTCACATTTATGTCTATTTACATAGCTTAATTACTAATAATTCTTCATTTTACTCTCTGAAGTATACCAGTTTACTTGATAAATTATATGATCTCCCTACTTTGACCTGCAAAAGCCTAAGAATGACTGATCTGGTCCAACTCTACTCTTCCACACAAGCACTACATACTACTAGTTTACAGAAGAGGCTGTCAAGGCACAGAAATTCACAAGAAATAGGTTTATTAGAATAAGTAAGTTGTAGTTACCTTATATAGAGATTTGAAAACCAAGCAAAATCCTTTAGATTTCACTAAGATAATCATTATAATTGTCAACATCGCCATTGTTGCAAATCATGAAAATCATATATTATCACAGGCAACACTTTACTTGTGCTAGAATTATAGGTCCAAATCAAGATAAAGGAAAAGCATTTATTTATTGCAGTTCAGGAATTATTCTCTTTCAAGTCCCTCATTCTTGTTCACATGATTTGAAGAAGGAACAAATTCTCTGATGGGCAATAAACAGGTTTAATTGGAACAAAGACATATCAATTGAATTTGACCTAGGTTTCAGACATTGTGATATGTACTTATGAGTCATGTATGACAGACAAGAATAAAAGAAGTTGAATTTGAATGAGACTACTGGGAAGCCTTGAAGGACTCCAGAGTTTACAGGGAGAAAAAAAAAATGTAGATAACTAATGAAATACAGAAGTCATAATCACTTACAGTGATATGTTAGTCATTTCAACGAATTCCTGAAATAATAATAAAAAGAAAAGACTTGTTTTGGTTCCTAGTTCTAAGGGTTCCAGTGTGTGTTTGAGTAGTCTCATTGCTTTGAGTCTGTGGCAAAGCAGCAGATGGTGGAGAGAGTATGTGGCAGAGTAGAATGTTTACCTCAAGCCCAGGAAGCAAATGAGGAACAGAAAGGTGCTGGGGTCCCATGGACTAGATTTGACTGTGTAACAGGAGAAGAAATCTAAAATAATAGTGGCTTAAACAAGATGAAAGTTTATTTTTATCCATGTGAACGTATGGAATGGGACAGCCCAGGGTGGGGACGTCATTCCACAGAGTCAGGGTTCCAGCACCTCTTTCACTGTTGCTTTTTTATGGCCTCTGTTTCCCAAATGACTATAGACTTGGGTGATTGCTGCAGTTTTAAAGTTGCACCAGCAAGAAAGAAGAAATAACAAGACAAAGATACATCTTTTCTCTCAAGGAGTTCCCAGACGTCACACAAACCACCTTTGCTGAAACCTATTGGCTACAACATGTTTATACCTATCTATAAGGAGGCTAGAAGTGTGGCCTTTATTCCTAACAGTCTTGTGTCTGGCTAAGACTGCAGGATTGTAGTTGTCCTCCAATAGTCTCCAGTTATTAGTCTCTGTGATATTTACAGTCAAGCCATTGAAAATGAGGACATAAACCCTATACACTGTTAAAGAAAGATGCCTAATAAATATTTCTAAAGTGAAAAGACATGTTGTAAGGTCACATATCCATTATCATTCATGCAGTCTTCTTAAAACAGATATAAATGAAGAAATTATGGAAATAATGTTTGCCACTGGTTTTCCCTAGGAATAGATGAGACTGGGAAAGAGGAGAAAAAATACACCCAATTATTCAACATATTTCTCAATTCTTTAATTGTTAGAATGCTACTGGAACTTGTATTCTGGTGTCACTTTCAAAAACAAAGGAGAAAACAAATGAAAAATTCATACAAGGTATTAGGAAGAATGTGAAAAGAACCTGGGATAAAGAGATGAAGGGAATAATGAGGGAAAGGAAGGAAAAGAGATGAAAAAAGAAATTAAGATAGGTTAAGTACATGTACTATGAAAGTACAATATTATGTACTACAAACATATACTAATACAAAACTAAAGTAGAAAAACAATGAAAGCTAATTAGGGATGATTTTAGAGTAAGATAGTATTTAAAATGCAATATAGCAACCATTGTTAAATTCTTATCATCTTGTTTTGAAATTCTATATTGTTATTGTTCTGTTGTTATTGTTGTCATTTTGCTTTTGTTTTTTTTTTATTGTTTGTGTCTTGATTTTTCTGTTTTTTTCTCTTTAAAATAAATATAATAAGTTGTTCTTTTAAAATAATATTATGATTGGTACACTTTGGAAGAAGATAATTCTGTCATGAAGCACAAGTTAATTCAAGAAATTAGAAACCTCCAGTATGGTTGAGTACAAGATAAAGGAATTCATCATGTACAGGAAGTCTGAAAAGATGTATTTAAACAAGATTATAGAGAGATTTGAAGGACTGGCTAAGAAGTTTGGTTTCTACTCTGAAGCTAATGGAGAGCTTTAAAGATTTCTGAGCTAGGGAGTACTTAGATTTGTGTTTGAAATTTTGATCCACATAGCAATTAGTAGACTTTGATCAGGGGAAATAATGGAAGTGGAAAGGCTGTTAGAAAGTCATGAGGTTGAAGGAGCTGGCTAGAGAGGTCCTGAATTTTAGAGAAATCTCAGTGAGTAGAAAGGACTGGAAGATTGAAAGCTCTTTGGATGGCAAATCAACAGGTTTGTGAACCAGTTTGTCTGGGTTGGTGACAGAAAAGTTGATAACAATGCTCTGCATGTCTAAGAGAAATTTTGATGTCATTAACATAAAAGAAAGATGAGATTTACCTGAAGGAAGTGTTTCCTTTATTTTGCATATACTGAAAACTCAAGACTAAATGAAGGTGAAAAATAGGGATAAGACATGTAGACTGTGGAGGCATGGTAAGAGGGTACAGTCACAGGAGTGAATAATTAGAGGGACCCCCTGAAGGGAAAGAAGGAGATTATAAGAGCACAAATTTGGTCATAAAAAGAAAATATCTCTTAATTTTAATTAAATGCTGATTTTATTAATTTCTACTTTTCTCAGAGCTGGAAAATGTTATAGGGAAAGAAATAAGGTTCAGACATCCAGTGAACCTATAAGTATTAAGTGCCCAAAATAAGCACTAAAATGGGCCCTAAGGATTCAGTAGTGAGTAACTCAGTACAAGAATCTACTCGCAGAGTACTTACATTTGTATGGGGTAAGCAGCCTATAAATATGAGATAATTAATCAGATCATTGTAATTTGAGTGCTATGAAGGAAACAGGCAAGGTGAGGAAATAGTGTACCATGGGTAAAACCACTTTAGATAGGGGCTAAGAGAAGGCCTCTTTGTAGGGGTAGGTGACCTTAGCTTTGAGACTTAAAAAATAAAAATAAAGTAGCAAACTCATTAGGGCTCAAAACGAACACAAAATTCCAAGGAAGAAAGGACCTGACGTCTTTAAGGAACATGAAAAACTCCAAGTGCTGCTCGTTACTGAATAAATTGGAGAATACAACGAGATCAGTTAAATGAGCAGGACTTTGAAAGCCACAGTAAATAGTTTAGGTTTTAATATTTGAAAGAAGGAGAAGGCAAGAGAAAGATCCTATGCAGCTAAGAGATGCAATCCAATTAATGTCTACTGTGTGAACAAAAGATCGGGAAATGCCAAAAGTGGAAGACTAAGAACTAAGATAAGATGGCAGCTTGGTCCAAAGTAGTGGTCTGGAGATGTAAAGAAAAGTAAAACTTTCAAGTGTGCTAAAGGTCAAACCAAAAAGACTTGATATTGAAAGGAAGAAGAAAGGGAAGAAATCAAAGTTAATTCCCACATTTGAGGCTATAAGCAATTAAGTAAATGGTGGTACCATATTCAGAGAAAGGGAAGGCCGAGGAGGGAGCCACTTCAGGCAGGGCCTAGTGGAGGTATAGAATTTTCTGAAGAGATGATCATCAAAGACAGAGAGAGACAGAGAGACAGAGAGACAGAGAGAGAGATCCATAGGAATTAAAATCAGCATGGAGAAGTGAAGAAACATCTGTACTCACACAGTACTATTCACAATAACCAAAATATAAAACCCACCAGGATGAATAGATTTTTAAAATGTCACACACACACACATGCACACACACACACACACACACACACACACACACACACGGGAATACTATTTGGCTATGACAAAAAACATGGAATCCTCTTATTTGCAGCAATATGGCTAGAACTGGTGGGTATTCTGCTTAGTTAAATAAGTAAGTCACAGAAAAACAAATATTGCATGTTCTCTCTCTCTCTCTCTCTCTCTCTCTCTCTCTCTCTCTCTCTCTCTCTCTCTCTCTCCCCCTTTCTGGAACATGCCACCTCAGTCGATCTTTATGAATCTAATGGTAGCAAGTTGTTACTCCCATTAAAACCCGTTCAAATCTTGCAACTGAGTACAACGATATTTTGAAGTCTCTAAAATATATTTTAGAAGAGTTAAGAAACAAATGTGGAGATACATCAAAATCAAAACTGCATAAAGTTCCAATACACCATTTTAATTAAAATTTTGAAGGACATTTTTAGCTGTAACGTATTTCAAAAAAAATAGGTGAGAAAATGAATTCATCCAGTATGAAGAGTATTTTTGTTATCCTTAAACTCAATCATTAAAGAACTAAAGGTAAAGTTTTGGTAAAAGTGTAAATGGACTATGAAAAAATCAATAAAGATAAGATGCAAAAGCAATAGACATTTTTTATATCAGGATTATTACACAATGTACACATGTAAGGAAACATCACATTATCATCCCTAAATATATGCAACTATTATATGTCAATGAAAAACAAAATTTTGTGAAAGCAAATGAGAACACAAATTCAGGTCATACAAAAAGCAGTTATTCACTAAGAGAATAAAGACAGATTTAGAATAAAAGTAAATTGTAGATTGTTCCATACTCCTGTTAACGACAAGTACTACTCCACTACAATGGGGATAATGATAAAAATGGTTAAGAGTGTTGTTGACATTTCAGCTTAATTGTGATTAATTACTATGCACAAAAAATTAAAATATTTTAAAATTTTACTGGTTAATTATAAAAGAAGCTTGATAGAAGTTGTATACATAAAAATGGTGCAATATTACTAATAAGTTATAAAGATGAAAGTGTTACCATTTGCATCTGGAGTGTCTCCCAAAGGTCTTGGCTTGGTCCCCAGCCTGTGGCACATTGGAAAATGGTAGAACCTTTTGAGGTGAGGCCCAGTGGGAGGACATTAAACCATTTAAAGTGTCCCTCTGAAGGGGACATGGGAGCCCCCGCCCCTTCTTACTTTTCACTTCCAGACACCACTGGGCTCCACCACAAGCTCCCGCTATGATGTACTGTGCTACTATGGAATCCAAGGCAAAAGGATCAAGCAATCACGGACAAAACCTCTGAAACTTGAACCCAAAATAAATCTTTTCTCTCATAAAGTTGTTTTTCCTGGATATTTCATCACAGTGATGGAAAGCTCATGTAGAAAGTCATTAAACTAAACATGATTTTTAAAATTCTGTTCAACTAGAAGAAATGCTGACTTATCTTTCAATGCTTTAATTAAATATTTCCAAGTGAGTGTCACGTAAGTAGATGCCCAAAATCTATCAGGAAGATCTGCAATGGAGGAAAAGTACTAGGGCATGCTTTTTAGTATAGTTAAGCATTGTTTTAATTTTGTCATATTGATGATATGTATAAACTTTTCAAATTTTATTGTAGTTTATTTTCTCTCCCTGAATAAATATTTACTTTCATACCTAATTTTGTATTTATAATTTTGTTATGTTACATAGGAATGCATTCTACCTTCTAAATGCTTTAGGCCCCACAAATTGTGGATCCTCTTCTGTCTGAAGCCTTGGGCATTTAGATGTTGAACAAAGAAAGAGAAGTGATCTGAGACATTTCTCTCAAAAGCCAAAAGAAATTGTTTCAACAAGGATGGCAGCTATGTCAATTGCTCTTGAGTTTAAGACTAAAGTAGAGGTCTGTCCTTTAAATCCAGTAACTTGAGTATGTTGTTCACCTTGGTGAGAGCTGAGATACTGGAGTGACAAGATAAAGCCATGTTGGAGCAGACTGAAGAGCAAATTGGTCACGTGTAATATTCAGTTATACTTTGCTGGATATTCTGATTTCTTTTCCGGATGAAGTGTCCATCCTTTCCTGTCCTGTTAGCCTTAAAAAGCTGACTTCTATCAACAATCTCACCACTCTTGCCCACTGACATCCCATTGAGTTAGCCAATTTGTAGTTAGTCATTGGCAGAAGACTTCACCATGGCTTAGAATGGCCACATTTTCTGTAATCACAATCCTGTGGTGGCCCCTTCCCCATGGCTACAGCCCTCACCAGAATCTAGCAAAAGCAGTCCTATTTGCCCTTAAAACAGAAGGAAAGGAAGAGTTTTCTGCTATTGCTACTCCTGAATATTGCACTGATCAATATGAATGCCCTTAGTCTGGCCCACTCTTCTCAAAATAATCACTCCTTCAGTAGTCTTCAATGGGTGGTCTTCAGCTGGGGCTAACTGGATCTAATTCTCCCTGAAACCACCTGACTGAAACATAGACTACTTTTCAACGAATAAACACACCCTGTACAGACCAAATGGGCTGCAGACATTGAAGCTTTACAAGCTATTATTAGTAAGCTTTTCTGTCACTGGACACTACCTGGCACCTACAATTTAAAGGAGGAAAAGTTTAATTTAGCCCATGGTTTATAGGAATTCAGTTATGAGTGACTGACTCCAAAGCAGAAACATCATGGCAGAAAGGGGTGGCTGAAGAAAATTGCCCAATCCATGGCACCCAGAAAGCAGAGACAGAAAGGAGGAGCTAAGGACAAGGATACACCCTTCTCGGTCACTTCTCCTGTGACTAACCTCTAACCAGGCCTCACCTGCTAACAGCACATTCAGTCATAAACTCATTAATAAATTAATCAACTGAGGAGCATAGCATTCCTATTATCTGATCACCTTTTGAAAGCCCCATCTAGGAATGTATGACACTTTGGGTGAACATTTTAAATGCAAACCACGAATTCCACCCTGGCCCCAAAACTATTTATGTCCATCTTGTTATGTAAAATGTATTTGGCTCATCCCTAAAAGTCACCCAAATCTTAACAGTTTCAGCTTTGCTAAAAAGTCTATGCCCAAAGTCTCCTCTGAGAATCACAGCAAACTCTTAGTTGTGAGCTCTGTTAAAAAAAAAAAAAAAAAAAAAACAAAGTTAAATATTTTCAACATATAATAGTGCCAAGTAAACATTTCCATTCCAAAAATGAGGAATAAAGGACTAGTAAGGAATTAAACCAGAGCAAGACCAAAAACCAGCAGGCAAATATTAAGTTCTATACCTCCATGTCCAGCATCTGGAGTGCAGCTGGTGAGATAGGAGTGCCAAAGGCCTTGGAGAGCTCTACCCCCAAGATCTTGTTGGGGCGGTCCATATGGGCTCTCTCTTGGGATGGCTCTGCTAACTGCCTGTACCTTTTCTCAGCAGATATTCCACGTTACTTTCATCTCCAAATACCTAAAGTATCCACTACAGTTTTGGCTTCATTTTCACAGATTCATGAATCACTATTTCAGAGGCATACTGCCTGTTCTTCCAAGATTTCCTCTGAAATCTGGACAGGAGTCTTGACCCCAAAATTCTACTACTTGGTATGCCTGAAAAATCAGCACTGCATGGATGACACCAATGTTAACACCAGTGGGAGCCATGGCCAGGCCCAGCTGGAACATGACCACATGGCCTCTGAGTGCCCAGATGAATGAGGGAAATGTTTTCCTAGGCAGCCCTAAATGAGAAGGGTTTCTTGGGGCTGTTCTCAAAACAAAGTGTTTCAAAGGAGTTTAACATTTTACACTCTGAAGACTATGATGGGTAGGATCTTACTACCTCCTTGCCATCTCCACTTTCTTTTTAAAAAGAATATTGGAAAGTGGCTATCTGATCTTGTCCATACCGTACCTTGAATCCTACCTTTTTCCCTAACTTGTTGGAAGTCAAGTTTAAATTATTTAATGCACAGGCCCTTTATGACCTGAACACCATTTATCTGTCCAGTTTTATTGCTTGCCGTTCCTGATTTGAGCTCAATGTAGCCACGTCAGCCGATAGTGATGCCCCACTGAAAAGTTAATGATGAACCACTTACCCTACAGTAATCCCATGAGATTATTTCACCTAGTGACTTTATAACCAGCATAATTTGTGTGTGCATACGCTATCATGTTCACATAGTGATAAAATTGCTTGAGGACACATTTCTTGAAACATGTCTGTACCAGTCAGTGTTTTACTAGAGAAGTAGATAGAATGCAAGATATACAAATGTATAGGAAAGTACAATTGGCTTATAATGGTCACCCACAGAGTTGGATGAGGAAGCGTGCAGAGGGTGTCTGCACACTGGAGACTGAAGACTTCTGTCCAAGTCTGGAGTTCACTGCAGTGTCACGTACACGTCTGTATCAGGAGGCCAATGGCTCTGCAATGGAAGGCTAAAGGATCCAAGGCAAAGCTGAAGAGTCTGCGTTAGAAGCCAGGAGATGACATCCAAGCTGGAAGGCAAAAACCGGAACTCCTCCCAAGAACAGAAGCCAGTCTGTCCTTCCTCATTTCCCGTTCATGCTGTCCAGGCAACACAAGCTGCCCTAGAGTGGGTCCTCCACACCCTAGCGTGTAGAATTGCTGAGCTGACTTAGGTAAGCTTCTAAACTTCTCAAATTGACACAATCAATGAACCATTACAATATATCTCTCATTAAGCAACACAAGACGACATCTATTTCCCAACTACATTGTGCTGTTTCAGCCCTCTTTGGCTCGTATGTGACATGCCCCTCTCTGTTCTGAATTCCCTTCCTTCTCCTCTCTCAGCAGGATTATTTGGCCTTGAAATCTATTTTAAGTATCTCTTCCTTTAGGGATCTTTCCTCTAAGCATTAATAAATGAAGTACCATAAACCTTGGTCTGCAAGCATAATTCATTCCAAAAAAATGCTTGTAGTCCAAATTATTTGTATATCAAAGTGAATTTCCCCCTAAGAAATATGAAAACTCAGATAATTCATTCCATAACCCAAAAATATTCACATAAAAATGATTACCATATTGTAATATAATATAAAATAATAAAAAATGCAAACTATAAAGAAAAGTAAATCAATTAAACTGTACTTACCTTTGAAAACCTTTGCAGCTGGTGTGAAGGAGACGCGAGAGGAGTGTATTATGTAAGACAACCTTCACCATCCCTAATCGAATCACTGCTATCTATTGGCGCAAGGGAAACTTTTTCTTTCCCTGAAACTTTAACAAGGAACCTACCCAATGATACTTGTTTTTGTCTCCTTTTGAGGATTCACGGAAATGTGACGTTGCATTGTTGTTAAACAGATTCATAGTTTGTGCTTCTACAACCTTATTTAAGTAGTGCTCTTCTACAAAATTTTGCATTAGTGCCTCACATTTTACACATCTCCTTAATCTCATTTGAAGTGAAAAAGTCCTCCAACTTTTTCTCCACCTCCTCTGCAGATAAGATCTCCTCCAAAACCTCTTGCTGTTGGGAGACAACCACCCACAATCACAAAGAGAAAAGGGGGAAAAGGGGAACCACAGGCTGAGTTGTGACCATGTGATGTTTGGCATCATGTAGTATTCTTATCACAAGGCTTTGCTCATTTATAAAGTTAAAATTTTCTAAAAATGCTTGCTCATCTTGTGGAACAGCCACAGCCCTAGTTACTTGCAATCCAAGGTTGCACTGCACTTCATTTGGAATTTGTGTAGCACAGAGAACTATCACACTTAATATAACATAGTTACTTAGGTACCTAGATTAGTAATTGTACCAGTTAATTTTGATTGTCAGCTTGATGAGGTTAAGGTATTCGTGGAGAGGTGATTGAATTACAAAGGCACTAACCTCCTCGAAGGAATTAATATGTTCACAGTTTAATGGGCTACTAGAAGTCGGGTCTAGTTGGAAAAAGTAGTCATGGGGGTGTGACATTTGGAAACTGTGTCTGACCCTTGGCCTCTTTCTCTCTGGTATTCTCCTGCTCTGTGCTTTCTGAATGCCATCAGTTGAGTATCCTTTGTTCACCAAACCTTTCTACCATGATTTCTGCCTTGGAACAAGCCAATCATGGAATGAAACCTCTGCAACTCTAGGCCAAAGTAAACCCCTCATTCTTTAAGTCACAGGTTTGAGGTGCATTGTCTCAGGAATAAAAACTTGACCAACATACCAACCTATAAAAGTGGAAGAAGTTATGCATTTTGTTCTCCCTAGCATCTAAGACAGTGTCTGGTGAATAGTAGTATTTAAATGTGTGTTGAATAAATCATTCTATATCTTTTGACTAATGGATTAAGAGGAATGAGGAAAAATTAGACAGTGATTGGAAAGCAATAAAGCAGTGAGAAAAGACAGATTTTTGAGGACAGGGAAAGAAAATATTGAAAAAACTTACCCTAGGAATAACAGGATGCAGGATAACTCATTTTCACACATTTGACACATTATCACAGCTATAAATAGGCATACATAAAAAGATGTGCTAGAATTTTATCAAATGGATATACTTAAGCAACAAGAAGAAATATTTTTACCATAGCTGTGACTTTATGAAAAAAAATCCCTAATATATTTTTAAAATGTTGTCCCTAGAAATATTAAAAATTAAGATAATAAACCATCTTGCTTAATAGTTTGGGTAGACATCTGCCTTAAGGAAAAAAAATGGAAATAAAGGTTTTATTGTAGACTTGCAGATATCCAATCACCTGTCAGGAGAGCACAGTAGCAAAGTCACAAAGTTGACGCCTAAAACAGAGTTCTTATCTTGCTTTCACTTCTGGCTATTTGTTTTTTATTACTTTACTACTAGCAATGCCGGTGGGTTTGGTCCAGCTATTTAACTGCAATATGCCTAGTTTTGTTATCTGCAAAGCAAGGATTGTAGTTGAAGCTCCCTTCTAGCGTGGTTATGAGGATTCAGTGAGATAACACACTTAAAAATTTAGCACACAAGAGCTCAATAACATCAACTTTTAAATTTTTCAGTGTTATAGTTTCACAAGGAAGGAAGCCATGGTCCAGGGAGATAGAATGACATTCTCGGGTTATATAACCAATCATTGATAGAAAAAGAACTGGAACCAGGTACCAGATATGCACCTCACTCTCTTTCCATGACAGAAGGGCTAGATATTGCATAGTCGAAATGCCTCAAGTCTCTTATACAGTACAGTACAGTATGAAAAGGAATTACATTAGGAATTCAAATGCATCAGGAACTCAAAATTGGCTTCATCTAACCTATAGCATGTTATTAATAAAAAGATTAAACCTTCATTTTGTCAGTTTTAACTTTTTAATTACAAAAGTTCAAATATTTTTCTTGTGACAGGTTATTTGAAGCCTTCTTTTAAATGCCAAAATCTTTAACAATGCTTCTTTATTTAAAGCTGGAATTCTTTAAGGCCTTCAATAGAGAAGTTAAATGGACAGTATAACCTCCAAAGGAGAACTGGAAACTCTTTGACCTTCCAAGTTTGTTACCTATAGGAACCTTTATTTAGAGAAAGGTGAGTGATAGGTTCTTTTTGTTTTCACCTGTATTATTGACGTCAAGTAGATGGCGGAAAACCTATGTGTTTAGGACATGTGTGTGTTTGTCAGCCAGCAAAAGACTAGAGCTAGGAAGTTCAACAATTAATATCTTTCTTTTCCTAAATACATTTGGAATGTAGCCTTTTGCTATCTTTCTATAATAGCAATTTTTGGTTTAATGCTTTTCTTCCAGAAATAAAATGTAGCTAAAATTTAACTATAAGATGAAAGCTCTAAAGATTATAAACAAAAGCATGATGATGCATGAAATCATCGATCTGTACATGTTTATAGAATGTGCGTGCCTCAAGTAATTCTAAGATGATTATTTCACAGCAAGGGTACAGGTTCCCTCCCAGTAATATCTACCCTCTAAGATTCAATTCATGGTAATCTTTTACAGTCTATATTGCATGGATTAAGCCTTCTCTTTCAGTGTAATGGATTTTTTAAAAACCTAATGACTGGGTGATTGCAAATCTTTTCCCCAGTATTATAAATAACAATGCCTCATTTCTGGCTGAATGTTAAGAATTTGCACAGTGCTTGCTGTTTAAAATATCCTTTAAATGTCCACAATTAAATTAAAGCCTTATGTTCAATCATGAACCATGAAATTAGTTGGTATTACCAATATTCTGCAACTCAGAACATGGAAAAAAAAATCTAAAAAGATTGCAATGCAAAATGACTGAAAAAAGTCTCAACTTAAAGTGGACCTTCATGCTTTCTGAGACTGTATTTTTTTAATTTACATTTTTTATTTTAAAGAGAATTTAAAAAACAATAAAAATGATACAGAATTTCAAAACAAGATGATAAGACACTAACAATGGTTATTATGTTGTATATTGTTGCTTTCAAAGTAGCTGTTCAGATCACCAGATCTAGGCATGCACAATTGATCAAACAATATAAGCACTAACTGTTCCTTTGAATGAACTAATAAAACGAGTAGTACAATTATCTCAGCTATCTTATGTATATGTATACTTTTTTTCTCTTAATTCTTTTCTCCTTTCCTGCATCCCAGTTGTTTTTTCCCTTTGGACAGTTTCTTTCCCTTTCACAATATCCATTGTACCTTTTGGGTCTTACTTACTCTTTTAATTTCATACATGAGGGAGACAGTATGATGTTTACACATGCAAGTCTGATTTATTTCACTTGTGAGTATGGTCTCCAGTTGCATCCATTTACCTATAAAAACTTTATCTTTCTTTATAACTGAGTAGTACTCCATTGTATTAAAAATACCACATAATTTTTGTCCATTCCTCAGTTTATGGGCATTTGGGTTGCTTCTAAGATTTAGCTGTTACAAGTTGTGTTGCTATAGACATAGGTGCACATATATCCCTTTGGCATGATATTTTCAGTCATTCTGGAAAAATACCCAGAAGGGGACTACCTGGGTTGAATGGGACCTCTAATCCTAGTTTCTTGAGGAATCTCCACACTGATTTCCACAGGGGTTGCACCAGTCTACACTCCCACCAACAGTGGAAAAGGGTTCCTTTTTCTCCACAGCCCCACCAGCATTTGTTATTGGATGATATTTTGGTGATAGTCATTCTTTCTGGGGTAAGATAGAATCTCAGTGTTATTTTCATTTATATTTCTCAAATGACCAATGATGTTGAACATTTTTTCATATATTTATTTGCCATTTGTATTTCTTCTTTTGAGAAGTGTGCATTCATCTCAGATGCTCATTTTTGGATTGGGCCTTTAAATTTGTGGGG
>RJWM01006798.1:0-82075 GCA_004363535.1 Dasyprocta punctata
AGTCTTGCGCCTGCCAGGGCAGGTGCTTAAGCCACTGAGCCAAACTCCTGGCCCTGGTTTTTTGAGGCAGGGTTGCACTATGTAGCTCAGGTCGGCCTTGCGCCGCGTTGTAGCCCAAGCCGGCCTCGAACTCACAACGCTCCGCCTACCTCAGCCTCCCGAGTGCTGGGATTAAAGGCGTGCGCCACCACGCCCGGCTTCCAGAATCTTGATTACCGCCGTCACCATAACTGTCACCGCGTTCTGGTTCCACAGGGACCATTTCACCTCATCATATTTAGGGCTCTTATTTAATAACAGAGAAACCCGGCACTGATTGTCCTTGAGCATACTTGAATCCACCCAGACTAAACTCCAGAAGCCTAAGGCTTTGGCACTCAAAGGACTAAGGTAGCAGACCTGCAACATCACTGCCCCAGGGAGGATATTAGAAATGCAGATTCTCAGTCCCATTCCCTGAGCTACTGGACAAGAGTCTTTACCTCACCAGCATCTCCAAGTAATAGCAATGTGATCAGAGACATAAGGTGAATATTTAAATGCTTTTAATTTAAATTTACCACAGTAAAAGAAATATACCATTAATCCCCCTCAAAATACTCCCCCTCACTTTGAATATACCTGCACCATTGTTCTTGCCAATCTCTGAGCAGTTCTGGAGCCCATGTCCTGAATCAATAGGAAACCTGTATCTTTCCTGGTTGTGTTGACTTGGGGACAGAGCCAGAGGTCACACAGCGCCAGACTCGGTCAGTGAGGTGGACAAGGACACACCAGATGGAAGCCCGCCTTTCTGCTGAATGGCGCTCAGCAGTAGCATTCACTATAGTTTTGATCACAGCTTATAAAGACACTCATGAAAGAGTACTTCCAGAACTGCTCCAGAAAGTGGCAAGAAGGACGGAATAAGTGTTTGAAGTGGGGAGTGGGATATTTGGGGATGGGACTAATAACAATGCATCCTTTACTGTAATCAATTATTTTTAAACATTCACTGTATATTTTTATCACATTGCATAAAAATGTGAGAACCTTTTAACATACAAATTTGAATGCCTAATGTGTAAAAATCGAACTTGTATAAAGAGTTCCAACAAAACAATAATAAGAAGAAAAATAGGAAATAGACAAAACTATAGAACAGGCCATCCACAGAAGAAATGCAAATGGACAAAAACACAAAGAAAGTGTTCATCTTCTTTAATTACGTGGAAAGTGCACATTAAGTGAGTAACACAGAATCATTTTCATGTATCAGATTGTCAAAGCTTTTATTATTTAATAATATCCAAAATTAAAAAACAAATATTGGGAAAAGGATGTTTTCTAATACTATGGGATTGAATACTTATAATGTCTTTGAAAGTTTTTTTTTATCACCTGTTACTTTCCAGTTTCAAAAACTTCGATTAAGCAATATTACTGCTAGGAATCCAGTCTATAGAAATGCTTGTTCAAGTATCAAAGGTGGGTATAAAAGGATCTTTATTTTTTCATTTTAATTGTGAGCAGTAAAGGGAATCTAAATATCCATCTATAATGAAATAGATTAAAAAAACAGTGGTTTTCAGACTCAGGAACTAAGTAATAGTTTTGAAAATATCAGTGCCATAAAAAAGAATGTTTATGATATATCAAATGCCAAAGTAAGTAACACAATAGTGCAGATTGACTGCCCTTTATCCAAAATGATTGGAGCCAGAAGTGTTTCAGATTTTGCATTTTTCAAAGTCAGGAATATTTCCATATATAATGAGTTATCTTGAAGCTGTGACCCCAGACTAAACAAAATTCATTAATATTTAATATATCTTACATACATATCCTGAAAGTAATTTTATAAACCTTTTGCAATTTGGGTGTAGGGAAATTTTCCACTTGTGACATCATGCTGGCATTCAACATTTGGATACTTGAAGCATTTCTGAATTTAGATATTTAGATTATAGATATTCAACCTATAATACTATGTTCTCACTTTTTTATTCCAAAATTGTGTTAGATAGAAATGTGTCTATTTATTAAAACTCAGTAAACACCAAATTTTAAATCAGTGCATTTTATTTTTTAAAAAATTACACTGCAAAGCAATTGATTACGAGGACTATGTGTGGATTTTTTGAATATGTTTTCATTTATTATGTATGTTTTTTTTTACTTTATGTATACAGCTTTGTATGTGGGCTGCACATATACGTGTATGTATTTTCGTTAGTTCTCATTTTCAGGTCTAGAGAGAAGTGTAACAAACCTTTAAAAGTAAGACAAACCTAGAAGAGGATAAACTGAGTGGAAATTTCCCATATTATTAGCATTTTTCAACAATGTGTAGACCTTTTATACTTTCCAAGGACACCAGTTGAAGCTATTGATAGAAACAAGGGGGATCATTTACATTGAGTTTAAATCAGCGTGGAAACTCAAGCCCACTGACTGAGTTTTGTCCTTGATACCCGGTGGAAGGGTCCACACGCACAGGCTGCTGGCATTGCACACACCGGTGCCAGGCCCGCACTCCTCAATGTCTCTCGCCATCTCACCCACGACCACTGACTGGGTCCCCTTGAGCATCAACACTATGCTAATGACCCTGTGGGAATTCAGTACAGAAGAAAGGAACTGTTCTAGCCCGTCTTATTAGCTTCCTACTGAAATTCTCACCATACTATGCTGGATAGGGTGCTAAACCCAAATTTATTGGCCCAGTTATAAATACCCTTCACCCTATCTCACATATTGAGCATGATTTATCATTATTTTCCTTCATTTCTTCTCCACTCTGGCCAGGGTAGCTTCCATGCTGTCAAACAAACACACCAGCCACTGCTCCCACATCCCACTCCCCTAGAATTCCTCTCTCCCGGATTGTGGCAGCAGCATTCTCATCAGCAGGGCACGCCCCTTCCTTGTCTATTCCATAGAACTGTTGCCACGCCCAGAAACTTTCAGTCTCTTTCCCTCACCATGCCTTGCCTTAGTTGTCAGCCAGGTGCAGGGAAGGGGGCCCTGACTTTCCTCTCTACTGTGTCTCCTAGCAGTGATTTTGAACTTTATTATGTTTTCAGTGTTGGACAAGGAATAGGAAATTAATAAGAAATTAGTGCTGCCTCAGAAGCATAAGGAGCTGATCTTTCCTACTTTGCAGACAGATTAGCAGCAGCTTAGTAAAGCTAACCATTTGACCAAGTGTGTCCAGCTCATGAGCAAGGGTGCCAGTCTACAGGTCTGCTTCTGACTGCCTCTGAGGCCCACATCTTTCCCCTGGACCACACCGCCTTCCTCACCTGTCACTTGGACAATCTTGTGAATTCTCACATTGCTGGCTTGAGAAACATCTGCTGATTGATTGGTGACATTTCCAGTAGCCATGCAGTCCAGTAAGACCATTTTCCACGGCTGAATTTGATGAAAGTCTCCTGCTGTGTTCGGAGAGGCTAAAGCTACTCCCAACTCCAGCTTTCTCACAAGGCATCCTTCTCAGTCCTGAGACCTGTGCAGTACATAATGGGAAGTCTGACATATTTGTAGAGCTTCAAGGTTGAGATGATGAAGTCCAAACTCAAGCCCTCGCTTCCTGTGTCCAGCAGAAGGGTGAAATGCCAGAGCATCCACCTCACCTCTTTCCAGAGATGTTCCTGGACCACGTGAGGCTGAGCTATCTGGAGTGAGCCGCTCTGACTTCATGAGCACTGCACTGTGAGAAAGCCAGCAGAGACCCTCCAACCTCACAAACCGGGCTCCAAGACCAGTACTCCAGGGAAAACTGCAGCAGTGTGCTCTTAGGCAAAATACTCAGTATTTCTGGGCTTGTCCACTAAGATATACTGTAGGAATAATGGCACTTTTCCTGCCTTCCCTGCAGGCAATTCAGAGGATCAAGACCGATCATACCAGTGGTGATCGAAATACACGGAGAACATTTAACTAAAATAATTTACTATAGTAAAAAATCAATTATCAATAATTCCCCTCAAAAATATTCCATCTCACTTCATGCACACACTTATCCCATCCATCTTGCTGCTTTCTGGAGCAGTTCTAGAAATTCTCTTTCATGAGTATCTTAAGTTGTGATCAAAACTACAATTCCTTCCGTTCCCAAGTGCCAAGCCACGCATCAAGGTGTGTCCCCATCGACTCATGGACTGCTCCTGGCACTGCGTGACTTCTGGCTCTGCCCCAAAGTCAAAGTGCTCAGGAAAGGTAAACATTTTGAGCTGATTCAGGACATTGGAGCTGCCGAGGCAGCCATAACACTGTGACTGAAACACCAACTAGGGTTTCCAGAACTGCCTCAGAACATGGCGAGAATGGTGGCATTAGTGTTTTCAAAGTCAGAGGGGGACTTACAGGGAAATTCACGGTAGCATCTTTTACTGTGACACACTTTTTAAGTTTAGACATTCACCATGTGCTTTAATCACACTTCATACTTACAGCAAAGGTGTTTCTATGAAGAGCTCCTGTCTTAAGTACACAGTGAAGAGTCACTGTCATTGGAGGAGGTGGCACGCTGCGTGAACAAAGAACTTGGTAGAAAATTGAGAGACCTGGAGTTCCACTTCTGGACAAGACGCAAAATCATCTCTTGTCATAATAGCCAGGATGCTCTGGGCTCACTAATCCTGTGAGTTAGAAAGATAGTTTCCAGTCCATTACATTTGGAAATAGGGTGTTCTAACTAGCAGAAAGTCTCAAGGGAGAAAAGAATCTGGGGCACATGGGCAACCCTGGTCTCCAGAGTCACTGTTGGCTGCGGCTTCGAGACTCCAGGGTCCCAGACATCTCACTGAGCCCCAGTGACTAACGACGCTGTTAATGTAGTAGCAGTAATGCCGCAAAAAGACTCACTCGGCCTTGCTCCTGGAGCATCTCGCCTTCATCGCTGCTTATTATTTTTAATTCTGTCATTAATTTTAACATTCTAGTTTAAGTGCATTTCAACCCTGTTAACTAGGCATGGGTGGGTCCTCAGAAGACAAAATACCCCTGCCTGATGTAGCAGTAGTAATACGGCAGAAAGAGGTATTAGAGTCCTATGGTCAAGAAGGATCAGAGAAGTCAAGTACTGAGATTTAAATCCCAAGGTGGCCTCTTACTAACGCTGCAGTTTTTTAATAAGTCACCTGATCTCTTAGCTCAATCTATGACACTGGAAGCACAATAGTGTTTGCCTCCTAAAGTACTCAGGAGAATTAAATTAATTAATGCAAATTGCTTAAGTAATGACTAATGCATAAGCATTTTCTGCTAAATGTTAGCTATGGTTCCTTTTTTTTCCCTCTTATTTCTTGACTACAAGCAGAGACCGTTGGTTGGTGGTAGAGTTTGTAAAGTAACATAGTCATAAGACATGACTGTCAGAACTTCAGCTCCTGAGTTCTCCACACAGTTGGCAACTTTGATATTTAAAAACTGTTCCATTTTCCAACTCTAATTTCTAAACTATATAGTGGGAACATTATGTTCTTCTTGGAGCATCCACAGGGAACAGAACTCAAGAACCCAGAAGGACGGCACAGTGCACCTGTCGGGTAGCCTGCACAGGGAACCCCCACCCACCATCCAAAGCATCCCAAGAGGAGGAGTGTGAGTCCTGGGATGACCCCACCAAGCCTTCTGCCTATGGCTAGCCTGCTTCCCAGCCCCTCTGATTCCCTGTGTCCCTGCCTCTGCTCCTACCCTCTCTGTGGGGCTCTGTACGAATTCCCAGCCTTCTGGGTCTCTTAGGCTCTCCATTAGTAAAAAGACACTGTGGTCTATGTGACTTCTATGTCTTTTCCAGGTTAATTTTTCCCAATAATTCCACCTGATAACTTTCCCCAAGTGTGATGCTATCCTCACCAAGTTGTAGAGAAACTCACACAGCAATTAAGACGTGTTACACCATTGTGCAAAATACCCAGGAGTCACATCAAAATTAATTCACAAGAAATGACAGAGTCCCAGAGCACATTCTCACCATACAGGGAATGAAAGCTTTCAAGTTCTGAGTCGGTACGTTTGGAGTTGTTCAGACAGGTCTGCCCAGCTCAAGGGCGGGCTTCGAAGCCTCCCAGCCGGGCATTTCTCAGCTCTTCACTCTCCCCTCTCGGTGTCTCTGGAGTTGCTCAAAGTCCACTGATGCCCTGTTCCTTCAAGTCTGTAGACTACCAAACACTGATCCAGTTAAATGCAAACCTAGCCAGACCCAGAACCCACTGATTGTGGCAAGATTTTGGTCACTTAACAAAAGGACGCCCAGATCTAGCAAAGAACACAAGAGATGTTAAAGAAGTAACTCAATGCCAGGGCCAGAACTTTATAAAACAATCCCAGAAGGTTCATCATTACTTTTTTAATTTTCCAGGGTAGCGCTGTAGGGAATACCTCACTTAAAACACAAAGTAAAATCCATTAGCATCAAATCCAGATGCCAGCCCTTAACAACTGAAGGCACTCGATCAATGTTTCTTAATAGTAAACTTATTTATTTAGACATGGGGAGGGCTTTTCTCTACAATTTGCAACTAGCTTCTATTGAAAGATCTTCTGGGTGTGTTAATATTTGTTTATGGTCTCTCTGGTCATTCTCTGCCGCCACAGCTGCTAACTATCCTTTGCCCTTCTCTCTGCCCTGTGCCCTGGACCTCCCATTTTCTTTTGGCCCAGAGGAGACGCAGGAGGAAAGCAAAGGGCAGGGGCTGCCTGAGCTCACCCCGCCCCACGTGCTGCAGTCACACCAGCGCCTCCCCACGGCTGCATTTGTTCACGCAGATATGTTTTCTTTCCCCAGCTGTGTTAAGGACTAACTCACAAATAAAAGCACTGTATAGCCAAGGTGTGTAGTGTGATGGTTTGATGTACATACACATCGTGCACTGCTGACCACGGCCACGTTAACAGACGCTTCACCTTAGACGCTGCAGGGGGAGGAACACTGAAAGTCGATTCCTCCAGCAAACTTCAGGTAAACAATAAAGTACGACAAGTTAAATCACAGTCATCATCGTGCTATATCTTGAAGCCCCAGAACTTTTTCAACTTGTACCGAAACCCTGCGCCTGTCGACGGGGGCTCCGCATCTCACCCACGCTCCGCTCTCAGCTGCTCTGCCTGTGTTGACAGGTGAGTGGGTGAAGCAGCAGGTGCACACCTCCATCTAAGTCCCCTGCAGTCACAGAGAAAGAAGGAAGCCCTGGTGTTTGCCGCAACACGGACCCGCCTGCAGGACATCGTGCTGAGCCAAGCAAGCCAGGGACAGAGCGACCCCTCCGCAGATCGCTCCACTCCTCCATGCACCGAGGCCCCGGCTCCCATTCCCCAGCGATCGTCTCTTATAGACGTCTCCTGATTCACTGGCTCTGCCCGGACCACACCTTCCTCTCAGCCTTCTGCGAATGCTGCACGCACACGCAATTATTAAATTGCTTTTTATACAGTCCCGCATTCCTCACGATGCACCTAAATTACTGCTCTGACAGTCTATCTTCTCATTTAAACTCACTTTATGTACCTGGATTTTCTCACTGTGTTTGGCCCATAGTACAACGAAACAAAAATCCATGAGCCTCACAAAATCCTCTGGGAGCGTAGAGCATATTCATCCAAGATTTACCACTGAAGGACAGAGGTTCGGAGAGGTGAACTCACTGAAGGTCACACAGCAAGTAAGAGGGTTGACACTAGAATTTAAAACTGGGTTTGCCAGAGCCAACCACTGCAGGAGAGGGATGGCACCCCGCTAACTCGGGGAGGGGATCTGGCTGGACCCGCCACGGCCTCTGGCAGCCCCTGCTCAGGTGTCACTTTGAGCCTCAGCAGGCCTCCACCGCTGGCCAGAAACCCAAACTTATCTCTGGTATTCAAGGGTCCAAAACTTGGGCAAAGTCTCTTGATGGGGAATGGAGAATGTTGCCTGCTTCTGTCAGATTTCAACATCTTGCACTGCTGTCCTTTAAAAAAAAAAAAAAAAAAAAAAAACTTACATCCTAAAAATATACTCTCTCCTCCCACCCGGAAATTCCCTTTCGTCGCTGAAATGGTCCACGAGTGCTCCGGAAAGAGGGAGAGTGGCAAATACAGGTGAGGAGAGGCAGCAGCAGGCGCCGACCCCGGGACTCTTAACCCGGGTTATTCACAAGTCACACAGGGAAGCCTTCGCTTCCTGTGACGCCAGGGCTCTGCCCGACTCGGGGAGCGCCCAGCCCTGCCGTGGCCACCACCGCCTGTCCACGCGGAGGCCCAAGGCTCCTCTCCACCGGTTCACGTCTGGGCCGCACCCACGCTCGGTTCCCCCGGCCTCCCGGACAGCGCTGTCTCCATCATCCCTGCCCCGGCAGATGCGGGAGGCTTGCCCAGGGCTGGGGCCCTCCTCCCCCGGCCCGCGGGAGGGCAGGCTGCTGCTGCACCCCGCACCACGCCCACCACGCGCCACTCCCTGCTAGTGCACAGCGCGGGCTTCACAAGTGCGGGCCGGCAGGCCAGCCCTTTGGGACGGCACACACAGACATGCGTGTGCGCCACACATAGCACCAGCCCGAGAAGACCCCCACGGCTTCAGAGGCATCCACGAGGAGGAGGGAGGGATCTCTGCAAGACTCCGTGCGGGCCAGAAGGGCCAATCCACTCGGAAACTAAGCCCCCAGGCCTCTCCCATGGGCTCCTCAAGGCCCTGACACCGGCCCACATGTGGCTTCTGGCTCCGCTTCCACCCAAGGCATCTGCTGCAGAATTGGTTGGTGGCCACGTTGGAACTGGGCCCGAGTTCTCCTCTAAAGACAGCTGGTTAGGAGACAGAGAAGGACGGAGCTTTGCCTTGGGTCGGCTCTGTTCATATCAGAAATGTCCCTGTGATTGGAAGTTGCGTCTCGAAGCCTGACTGTACTTTAAGCACTATCTGCTCAAAGTAAGAAACAACAGAACAATGCAGGAGGCTGCTCCTCTGTGGGAGTTCCTCCATGACACATGCATGAAACTTCTTCCGAGAAACCACTCATGACAAGATGGACTTTCCCCCTCGCCCTCCTGAGAATTCCTAGATAATGTGCCCAAGAAAAACACAGGAAGCGGGGAAAGAAGGGCGAGAAGGGTTAGTTTCACACATCTGCGCCATGGGCCAGTGGCTGTCGGTCCCTCTCACTCTCCCAGGAGGGTTAACGCAGGACAGTGATATAAGAGGAAAATACCCCCAGGCCTTCTGATAGCAACATAACATTGCTGTCCCGATAGTCATTATAAAGCTCACAGGAGGGGTATGTTGCCATGGGTCTGTCAGGCTTTGAGGGGTTTCTTGGCCTCCCAGTGCTGCCTGCTGGGTGTCATCTGAGCAGGTAGTGTCCACTGGTGCCCATGGGGGCAGGATTGCAGGCTTGCACCCACTCAAGGCGGGAACGGCCCTCACGGTGACAAACGCCTTCAGCGTCTCACCCTAGGCATCTGGTGGTGTGCACCCCGTGAGTGCCCAGATAGACAGATAGACAGATAGACCTCAAGTGTGATTGAAGAAAGCCCATCCCTCTCCCTTCTCCCCTCCACCCAGCTCATGCTAAGTGACTGGATATTCCATTGCCATAAGTCATCCTGCAGCCTTTCTCTCCCCAGGGCCTGGGGCTGTGGCCTGTGAACTGTGCTGAACAGGAACACCACACCAGCTCCTCATCAGTTTCTTATTCCCTCCTCCACTGCCAAGAAATACCCGTATCCTTTCACAAATTCCTAACCCCAGATACAGCTATTCGACCACTACCCACTTGTTTCCTATCTCCCTGGAAAAAATCAGACCTTCGGTTAAAAGTCAAATAAACTTTTTTTGTCTTTAAAAGGCTGCTTTACTATGCGTTTTGTGAAAGATCTTGGCAAGATATGGTTATAGCTTAGTAATATAATTTCCTTAACACACACACACACACACACACACACTCACACATACACGCGTGAGAGCACGTCCACAGCCATGGGTAACATTTGGAAAGCAGGCTCTCCAGGCTGCCTCCTGGGCAGACCTTCCTCTCCTTGGGTTTGATTTGCACAGGATGGCAGGGCAGGCAGAAAAGTCGAACACCAGGTAGCAGCCCTGGCAGAGCCGGCCAGTACTGGCAACAGGGGCACCAGGTGCCTCGTCTCAGAGAGAACGAGTGCCGCGCTGGTCCCCGGGCCCGGACAGGTGGACCTTCTCCAATACAAGCAGCCAGCAGCAAGTACCTTGAGCAGAAAGTGGGTGAGCAATTGGCTGGCACTAGGTTGGGAGGGGAGCTAGTTGGGAAAAGGGGAAAAAATGGGGAATGACCACTAATTTTCTTCGTTATGTGAAGAACATGTTCTCAAATTGATTGTGATATTGATTGCACAACTCTGTGAATATAGATACGACTGGATTGTACATTTTAAATGAGTGGATTATGTAATATATGAATTATACCTCAGTGAAGTTGTTTTCATTTAAAAAGTTGCCATTGCAATCCCCACACTCTGGGAGGCTAAGGCAGGAGGATCATGAGTTTGAGCCCAGCCTGCGCAACTTACTTGCTTAGCTAGACCAGGTCTCAAAATAAAAAATAAACAGGGTTGGGGACATAGTTCAGTGCAAAGATCCTGGGTTCACTCTAAAGCACAGAGGGAAAAAAAGGTTGCAAATGGATATAGATTTGGATAAATATTATTCTACCGTGCTTCCCGGGTTCACTTTCCAAAAGCTTTAGAAGCCACATAGATAAAATTGTACAAAGTACATTGCATTTTTCCTTCAGGAGATATGATTTAAAAAGCCAAGTTCTCATACCTGCCCCTCTCTCTCATATCTGCTGATGACCAGATGGACTACCTCTGGTGACCCATACTAGAAGCATCCTTCATCAAAGAGGAATCATGTAAAGGTGACTGCTATCCAACCAGGAGTCAGGACTGTTATAAGACATGCTGGCCCTAGACCAGTGCTGGCAAGACTATGGCACGCATGCCACAGTGGGGTGTTTGCTAGCATGGAAAGTCCTAAGAGGTTCCCATCCTGCTAGACCCTCCCCGACTGAGTTAATTCAGCTCAGATCCAGTCTGTGGGCAACACCACTGCAGAATGAAGTAGAACCAGACTCTGTTTTATCTTGCCAAATGAATGGTATGATATATTCTATTGCCAATGGCTCAATCTACAACATTATAATGAAATAAAAATCAGTGCCTCTTGGTCCTAGACATAACCACAGTGCTTTTATGGATCCAAATTTTGAAAACTACGACACTGAACATCTTGTTCATGTTGATTCTGGCAACTTTCAGAGATGTTGTGTATATCCTTCAGCCACCCACTAAATTCCCCAACCTCACCACTTTAACTATGACTCCAAATTTATAAAGAAAATTTGCATAAGAAAAATTCCCACTCCTCATAAAACTAAGCTCTCCACATACAGGAATGCTCGATGGAAAAGCATTTCCAAATGAAATTTCACAAAACTTAAACAAGGATTATCTCATTGTTTAGTACCAAATAAAGAATGAATGTGTACAATGGTGAATAATTTTCAAGCTCTGTACTCTACGTACAACAGCGGAAAAGATTCCACTCCAGTGTGAGAACCCGCAGGGACCAGAGTTTAATTGACAGTGTAGGCCCAGAAACTAAAATTCCTGGAGCATGGAAGATGATAAATCCTTGCTGAAAGACAAAGTAGAAGACTCAGCCATGTTGGGTCCACATCGCGAATCCTGGGAGCCAACACTGAGTCGAAGTAGCTTTCACAGCCCATTCTCTTTGGCTATCCGTAAACACACACGCATACACGGTCAGCGTTTCAAGATTTCCGTATACAAAGAAGAATAAGAGACATGGTATTATACCTGGAAATTATAATTTAGACAAATCAAGATGACTCATTCTAGTACTCACTCATCCTGAGGAACCATATTTGTGATAGGTAAAGTAAATGTACGAAATGTACAAAATTTTGGTTATAATGTGAAACTTCAATTAAACTTTTTAAATGGGAAGGTTGAAATCATGTGTTTAGTTCTCCACATTTTCCTACTTGTTTTGTTGTTATCGTTGTTGCTGCTGTTATTTATTTGTTATTGAGCAACCTAAGACACAAAATAAATCTGCTCAGACTCTCACGTTTTTCTCCAGTAAAGAAATACAGAGAAGGGCAAGGTGACTTCAGGGTAAATTCCGATCACCGTGGCACGGCCCACTCCCAAGCCACAGGCCCAGGTGCGCGCACTTATTTCCCAGCCTCACTCAGCAGACACTGGCTTATTGAAGACTGAACTCGAACACTAATATGGTTTGGTTTTGTGAGTTTTCTGTGTCCACAAAGTTGTTGAACCCCTTTGCAAACAGCAAGAACACATTTCTCCCTTGGTCGGGCCCCGGCAGTTCACACCAAAGGCCGCCCTGAGGTGTCCCTGGCCTGTGCCGACGAGTGACTTGTCTTCCGTCACTGGTGGTCACTGCCCGGTCAGCCCGAAGGCAGCCAGGCACTGGTGAGGGTGAAATGTCCATGCTAAACAGAAAGACATCAGAGAACACCAAAATTTGAAGTGAGCTTTATGCTGGGATTTCTCTCCTAATACAATGTACCTCAGGCAGAGAAACCTGCCGCTGGAGTGGAGGACTATGTAGGTCTTCATTTCCCATTTTTCCTTTATTTTATTCATTTAAAGAAATTAAATTCCCAATTACAAGAAGTTTCAGGCCCAGGTGGCCTCACTGGTAAATCCAGGCAAAGATCAAAGGATGAAATAACACTGATTTTGAATAAATCAGTTTAAAGCATAAGGTGGAAGAAAAGCACCCAGATTATTCTATAATGCCAGCAACACTCCAAACCAAAGACCTGATAAAGAAAATGTTCTCCGGAAAAGAAAATTTTAGATTAATATTCTGCATGAAACTACACTGAAAAATACAATATTAGTGAAGAACACTTACAAACTAGAGTGAAAATAGTCAGGCTCCACTATGACATACCCAGCAACACAAGGTCAGATTTATTAATTTTTGATTTGTAGACATTCTGCAGGTAATGAGTGGGGAAAGATTCCACACATAATCATCTCAGCAGATCAGAGAGTATGTTTCATGAAATTCAGTACTAGTTCATGAGAGGAAAAAGTTGGCAATCTGGAGCAAGGAAAGACCATCCTAAATCTGAGTGTCTTCAAAACCCTAACAAGATGCTGAATGGTAAAAGAATCAAGAACACGAGACTATCTGCTCTCAGAACTTCTATTCAAATTATAGTAGCCAGTGCTAAGAGCCAAGAAGAGAAAGAAATATCAAAAAGAAAGAATTAAAAATTTATTTATTCACTGACAAACAACTTTTTAAATTTTTATTTTTATTAGTACGTTTGCAGTACATCATGGTTACATTCATTGTAGGGAGTTGATACAGGCACATAACACTTCTATAGAAAAGTTCACAGCTGGTATGGTGGTATACGCCTGTCATATCAGCACTTGGGAGGCTGAGGCAGGAGAATCACCTCAAGTTTGAGGCCAACCTGGAGCTTGCATAGCACAAAGAAAGAAAATCTTACTAGGACGAATTAGTAAACTTGGCTAAGTTACAAATGGAAAGACGATATACAAAAATCAACAGCATGTCTCCGTGTAGCAGCAAAGAAGTGAAAATAAAAAACCTTTAAAATTGTGCTATTTATAGTAGCATTTAAAAAAAATCACACTCGCTCCCAGCTACCTTGTAAAATTCTACCTTCCAGCAACTTCCAAGTATATTCAACGGCATAACCAGTGGGATGCCTGAATCCGGGGTTTTCGGGTTGGAGGGGCCAAGCCACCAGTTCATCCCCTAGGACCCAAACCAGATGACAGCAAAGGCAATCCACTGGGTGCTTCAGGACATTTCCACCTGGGGAAAGAGACTCGCTTTGCTCATGGTGCCCTCATGGGACAGGAACCTCACCAGAGGCGACACCGTCACTCTTATGACATTATCACATTACCTGCTCCAAGACGGGGAGGTGAGGCATGGGTCTGTCTGCAAGTGACCACGCTACTCAACTCCCATGTGCCGGAGATCCCCAGACCCTCCCCACCAGGTATGAGGGCAGAAGGTGCGGATTGTGCTTCCTAAGAGACAGGATAGTCACCTGCCAAGCAAGGCAGACCCTGCAAACTGCCCCTGCTGGGCATCTCCACCTGGCAGTGCCTGAAGCTACTTTGCTTGAGTCCACCATTCCTGATTACACACATCCACCGTCATTTGAAAAGGAGGAAAAGTCACCTAGTGGGAGTGGGACCAGCTTGCTTCACGGTCAGCCCTCGCACTACGTGTCACACTGTTTTGGGGACACATTCTTTACTCTCCCCCACTCCTCCTCAGTCATCTGTGAAACAAGAACCTGATTAAAATGGGCCTCTGAAACCATTGCTGGCCCAATTCATTGCGCTTTATATGAAGTCTGGAAAGACTTAAATGTGACTAAGTTGTGTAAAATTATTTAGCCCTTTAATTGGGGTTGTTTTGCAATGTTTGCAAAATTCTTTCACATCCATATTAGTTTATATCTCTGCCAATTATCCCAAGGTGCTGGCATTATTAGTCTTACTAGACAAATAAGAAAAAAATCCTCAAAAAATTATTGAGCATCCCCCAGATAACACAAATAGTAGAAGAGCTTGAGCAGAAGCAAGGCCTCTGATCCAAGGCTGTCCCCCTTTGCTGTCCCCCCACCCCAAAATTAGTTCTGGTGTTTGCAGTTAACAAAGACACAGGCAGCTCCTGGAAATGTGGCCAAGTAAACCGTCGCACCCCAGAGTGAAGCGGTTCCCAGTCCCAGGAGCTGCTCTGACTAATGAGCTCTTCCCACCGGGTCTTAGGGAGCTCGGATAACCTCCTTCCTATCTAAACTTCTCTCGGTAACTCCGGCCATTTCGATAGAAAACAAACCTATGCATGAAGGAATTTAAGGTGTTTTTTAACCTTGTATACCATGCATACAAAGTTAACCAAACTTGAATTTTCAAGTGAGTTCTTCATACATGTTCTCCAGAAAAATGACTCAGGGATTGAAGTTTAACTCCCTGAGCCCCCAAAAGACAAAACAGCTCCCTTCCTCTGCTCTCTCGCCGTCGTCCATAAATCACTGTCTCTGTCTCTTCACTGCTTCTCTCTCCAGCCCCTGTGAGCTGCAGGTGTGCTTCAGGAAGCGTGTTAGTCAGCTCGCTGTTACTATGACAAATAAAAGGTAGCCAGCTTATAAAAAAGGTCTACTTTGGCTCTCAGTTTGGGGGGTCCAGTCTATGGCAAAGGCCCATGGCAAGGCAGCACATCATGGTGGGCACAGAATGGGGCAAAACCGCTCATCTCATGACTGGGAAGCAAAGGAGAAAAGGATGAAGGGGCTGGGGTCCCACTTTTCCCTTCAGGAGCTCACCTCCAATGATCTCAATGCCTGTTAGGTTTCCACCCCACCTCTTACCTTTCCACCATCTCCCCAAAGGGCCACACTGGGGACTAAGCCTTCACCACAGAGGCTTTCAGGGGACGCTGAGGATCCAAGCCATGGCACACAGTATGAATGCAGAAGCAAGACTTTGACCCCGTGCTTGGAATGTCTCCCTGACTTACTCTCTTTGCCTTTGTCTCTAAAAGAACAGAATTATTGCTTCATTGTTAGAAAGGAAGCCAGAAAGAAGCATCTGGAGGAGAAGGCAGGGAAGGGAGGGGAAATGGGGTTGAACTTGATTAAGATACGTTAAATGTGTGTAGTGACTTCTCAAAGTAAACCCTATTGTCACATTTCTTATCATGCACTAGAAAACAAAGAACTCAACACCAAGAGCGTATCCAGTCATTACAAGAGCACAGTGGGTCCTAACACAGATCCCAGTGCACAGCTGTGGACATACACACCACAAACAGCCACAGTGTATGTTTCTCCGCAATGCTCTGAATACCATTAACCCCAATATTCAGAGCACAACTGCAACTCACCAGAGAGGGCTTCTTGTGAGACAGGAAGGACTCAACATCAAGGCCTGGGAGTCCCTGCCGTCCTCCTAGGTACCTGACCTGTAAAATCCAAACTTCACAGATCTTCAACGTAAGTATTATCAGTCCTATTTCACAGAGGAAAAAAACTAAGCTCAAGAATGTTAAGTAATACTGTCCAGGGACCCACAGCTTTGACTCTGAATCCAAATTCCACAGTCCTTTCCTGCTTCGTGCAAGATCTCCAGTGACAGGCAGATGTCTCAAATCTTTTCCTTCCTTCTGTCTGATTTGTGTGCTTGAGTGTTCACTTAAATTGTCTAGCATAAAACAGTGAAGCAGTCATGGGCAGCACTAAAGACATCTTCATAAAAGCAATTGAAACACCGGAAACATGAAAAATATAGTCAGCATTTGGCATCATAGTTTCTAATTTATTTTCACATGCATTAAGTCAATTATCATTTGTCATTATTATGACATTCTGCAGCCATCGTAACTTCCCTGCTTTGAAAATAAGAAATGAAGTGGTTGTAGTTATGTTTCTGTGCATAACTAGAATAGTTAGGGATCTTTTAGTAATTTCTGTGCATTTCACTGTATTACAGCAGACAATCATCAGTGCTAATAAAAAATGGTTAATTTATATTCAGTACCTTTTGTTGAATATGGGTAAGTTCAAAGATTTCAACCAAAAATAATTAACATACAGAAACTTAGGTTATTAGAGAAAAAATCAATCTATTTCTTAAGTATTAAAAGCTCCCAACTTGACAGGTTGTTCTGGTCTTGCATACACAGCTTTAACTCTGATTTTTTAAATAAAAATTTTTATTATGGGCAGTTCTACTTATTCCATCTGACATAAAATAACTGGCTATAAAACACAAGAAAGGGAAGAAATGTACAGAAGCATTCATAAGATCAAGTTTCCTCAAAAATTATTAAGAAAACCTATTTGAGAAGAGCAAAACATTATTGTTATAGTCAGAGCCTCTGGCTCCTGCTGCAGCCTGAGCCCAGGGCTGCCCGGCTCCGGAGTCCTGGCCTCTGGGTGGAAAGGTCACGTAGCTACCTAACAGCAGCCATGGGCTGCCCAAGCCCAAGGCTTCTGGGAGCTCTGGTCACCACCCAGAGAGCCCTGGGGCGACCCGAGAATGGTCCAGATAGGGTTTGGGGGCTGCAGGGCGAACGGGTTCCCCAGGGTCGCAGCTGCAGTAGGAGGGAGTGTTACCGGCAAGTGAGCGGCCGCCCGCGGGCCGAGGGCGTGCCCTGCTCAATGTCAAACTTTTCAGCTGAGTGGACAATCCAGCCTAACAGCAGGGCGCTGGGGGCAGGAACACTGGGACGCCAGAGCACTCCTGGTCCTGGTGGTAACTTCATTTCCCAAACGTTCATCATTAAACAGTTTTTATTGAAGTAATCAGCATGAGCTCCTTAGCTTTGTTTTTGCAACCGGTATCATGTTTATGGAGCCAAATATTAGAGACTTTGATACTGAATCCCTCCTCGGATGTGTTAACGTTGGCACGGTCTCCAGATTCTAAAGATGCAGGGCTGCCTCAGCACAGCCTCCCCCAAACCTCCAGTGCATCAGACCCCCACTCCCACCCCCAGACCACAAAGCAGCAGTGCTCCGGTAAGACTCACTTCTCCATATTTCTCCCGAAAGTCCCAGGGAAGGTTGTGCAATAGAAACAGGGTGAAATATGAGACCAAAGTGTCTGTCAGACCAGAAGTTTTCAAAGAAAACATTTCTCAAATCTTGTGTTCACTGCTGTTTCAGCAGGCCTATTAGAGTAGATGGAAATGGGGGCGAACTGTCTCCAGTTGCTGAAGCAGGAATAGCAAACAAGGCTCAGAGCAAATAAACCAGCCCCAAAATGGCCTCCCAGAGGCCCCCGGCCAGTGACCTCCCTCAGTCCCCAGGCAGGATGGCAGCCCACCCTCCGGGACCAAGGGCCAAATGACGGGTTAATCAGATGAGACATTAGTTAGCAGCCTAGATGACTAGAGAGCAATTAATCAGGGAAAGTCTCCAAACAGGAGGAGAATAAATAAACAACAAGCACATGTAGCCCCATTTGGCTCTAGATAAGGCTGCCTGCCGTCGGGGCATCCTGCTGGGCCAGAGAGCATCTATCTTGCTCGCTCTGGTAATGCTTCTCACATGTGCCCAGAGAGCGCCAGGCCAAGAGGATTCTAAATGAGAAGGAGATGAGGGATTTGGGAAAAATTATTTGAGCAAAGGCTCCAGAGGGAGTTTTGTGGTGAGCCTTGCCCTATCCTTTACATTTGTGCTTATTGCATGTAAACTCTGCTTTGTTCCAGCGTTTCAAGACAGTTCTGCATGTGTTCTCAAACTCCTATCATTTGGAAACCACCAAGGCTCAGGCGGTGTTGTTGTGAGGGAGTTCGCTGAGTTCTCCCCTTGAGACTCCATCCAGGCTGCGAAGCTGGTTTGGGTCTTCAGAAATCACTGGCTGCTTTGTCAACATGGACTTAGGGGTGAGGAAGAGTGGAGAGGATAGGGAAACGAGAAGGTACTTCAAGGGGAAAGTCGTAGCGATCGGTCCAGCCTGACCTGACCGACCCCTGAAAGAAAACCATTGACCTGTGTTGCATCTTTTTCCTTCCGGAGGAGCAGCAAGTACCGGAGGACGCGTGTAATGTAAACAGCGCTGCGTTCGCTCAGCATCAGGGAAAGCACAGGCAAACTAAGTCAGCGCAGAGCACGCTCTGCTCCCAGCACCCGCACCATGGTCTTAACCTAATGACCTGCTCTTAAACAGCTCTACAACAAATCATAATTAAACAAATACCACTTAATAGCAGAGATTTGTTTTACTGCCAGATTCTTTGTGGAGAGAGAAAGGGGTTGGATGAGTCATTTCATCTTTAATTATAAAATTAAGGTAGCTGCTAAACATTTTTCTAAATTTAGCCTCAAGCTAAATTTACAAGATACCGCAAAAATGAGTTAGGGGTATTCTGGAAAAAATCAGAAAAATGAAGGATAAGAGGTGCAGAGAAGTGGTAAACCAAAAACTGAAGTTGCTTTGCTTTGTTGTGTTAAACTAAGATGAAGCGTAATGGCCTTTCTTCAGCCCTGTGGTTAGGAGCGTCTGACCAGAACCACACAAAATACACAGCGTACACACCAGGTAACCAAAGGCCACACGTGTCTCTGTGGCAAAGTACAGGGCAGGGGGTCAGAGGAACGGAAGCCAAGCCTAGTTCTGCCACTCTCTGGATCAGAGGGAGGAATTCACTGGGCTGAGGAACCACAGTGGTTTGTGGCTCAGAGCTGAGCCTGGGGAGCCAGGAAAGCACCCCCAGGGCCCGTGGTTTTGCCATCCTTCCCCAAAGAGGGCATGCAAGAGCAGAGCTGACACCTTCCTTCTTTGGGAGCTTATGCCCCCCACTTCCTCCCTTTCCTGGGGTGTGCCACCGTTCTTGATTCTTTTCTCATTATTTGATTCCAATGTTTTCCTTGTCCCTGATTTTTTCAAGTAGGGCCCTACATTTAAATTTATGAGCAGGTGACCAAATGAAGGCTTCTTGATCTTTGAGAAAGTTCAGTCATACTTTATCTTACTGCCCACAGATCACACGCTCAAAAAATTGAAGACTGTGCCACAAGAATAGTGGGTCTCCCCCCAAACTAGGTGCTACAAAGCATTTTGCTCTTGGTGCCTCCCATGACCTCTGCAAATTGAGTCTTCCCAGAGACAGGGACACATTCTTCTGCTCTATGCCTTGTTTTGCTGGTAAAGCTAGACCCTTTCTCTGGGGCACACAAAAGACTGGGAGATGGCGAGTGTCCCTTACTTAAGAGCACTGCCTTCCCACTAAAGCAACTTTTCAAAATTCACCAGCTACTGAGCACATGGTGGGGATCTGGACCAAAGTCTTGATGAGAGCAGGTGCCATGTTTTCTCCATCATAATATCTCCACCCAAGCATGTCAAATAGACAGGAGCACAAAATGCCACCCATTTCATGTTCACTGAAAGAGGCGCTCTGCTGCCTCTGAAAAAGCATGAAAAATAGCATTCAGCATCTCCTGCCCTGAAGCTCAGGGACTAATAAGGAAAACAAACTTGTGAATGGATAAGTGTAATCCAAAAAAATTCGTGTCATGCTAAATGTAGCACAAAGATAATTCTCTCCTTTAACCCATGTCAGATGAAGTTAAAAAGGTAATGTTTTTTCCCATAAACCATTCCAATGATCTCCAAGTCTTGCTGATCTCTAGTAAATCACTCACCAAAACAAGACCTTAGGAAAGGGAGCTGCATCAACAGCAATTCACATTCCAAACTGGAGATAATATCCCTGAGTCACCCTAAGCTGCTCAGACTGCACCTGGAAACCCTGCACCGGCAAAAGGGTCTTGACATCCGGGAGCACATGCAGAGGAGAAAAAGCAAGATGGCAAATTACATCAGATGCCATTGCCTTCAGGGTGAACAGATGAGTTCAAAGAACTCTTAGTCAGATTTTCCACTGCTGTGGCAAAATGCCTGATACACATAGCTTAAAGAAGAAAAGGCCTATTTTGGTTTATGGTTTCAGAGGTTTCAGTCCATGATCAGCTGCTCCAAGACAGAAATGTGTTCCTCAAAAGGCCTGGTGGAGGAAACCTGCTCACATTAAGCAGCCAGGAATTTTATTGGGGATCATGTGAGAGCAAGAGAAGGAGGGCTGAGGGACAGATATACACCCTGAGGTCAGGCTTCCGTGATCTACAGCCTTCAACTAGGTCTTCATCTCATTTCCATTACCTCCAAATAATGTCATCAAATCATGATCTCTTCAGTGCATTAATACCCTGAAGGTACAGCACGCATGACCCACTTCCCAACAGCCTATCAGGAACCAAGTACTCAACACAATGAGCCTTTTGAGCAAAAGTTTAGATCCCAACCTTAGGAAGCACTAAGTCATTCTAGTTGGGCAAGAAAGCTCAGATCATCTCAGTATTCAAGGCCAAGCACTATGCCATGCTGATCGGCTGGACAGTGCCAGCTGATGATGATATAGGCCTTGGTCTCTGTGAGTGGAGCTCCTGACGGCTGTGCCATCCCCAGCCGCCAGCCTGGGCCCCATGGCCTGTGGTCATGTTCACATCTGCTCTGCACTGGAGGGAGCACTTTGCTGAGTGTTTCACCAATGGAACCCACTGCTGTCTTCAGACTTGTGAAAAACTCTCTGGGAGAGATGAGCCAAAGCTTTTCTTGCTTGAGTTATTGCCAGATGGCAAAAGTAAAAGCCAGTGGTTCCAAAAGACAAGGGGAAGTAAAAGCTGCCCAAGGTGTGAAAAGCTTTCTAGGAGCAATGAAGTTTGAGGAAGAAAGGGGGTGACTGGAGAGCCCCATAATTTCCACTTCATTGGCCCTCCACAAGCAGGGAACAGAGGCATGATTTTCAGGGGTGGATGAGGATATCTCTGTCTTAGCAGGGTCTGTAAAGAGGGGGTTAAAGCCCAGGACTGCCTTTGTATCCTGATAAAGAGCCAAGCATTGTGAAGGGGCACTGCTTGGCACTTACAAGGCCCGACTAGCGTTAGCCTTGACCAAGTGGGACCTGAAAGAGTTAACCTTATACTCAGCTCTATCAAGCACTGAAGTTATTTTTTGTCAAAGCAAAATACTTCCAAGTGACTTCTCAAGTCAGAAAATGCCAAGCATGACCAATTGCATTTACTCAGCAGCCACAGGGGGCCACGATGCTGCTGGACTGCATTCTGCACACTGGGAGGAAGGACTGTGTCCCATCCCTCCTAATCTGATGAATCCTTGTCATAAATTTTGCCTTGGCAGCCAGCAGGGCGACCGCTGGCTCAGAGCAATGGGAGGAGGCCACTTTACGAGGACCAGAGGAGACAGCGGGCCGCCAAGCCCTCTGCCAGAGGTTAGTAAATCAGCAGCTGGTGGAGGATATGCAGAAGAGACAGCTCCACCTCGAGAGGCTCTCTCTCAGGTCCCAGAGCACAGGTGAGCGATGGCCCTGGAGGAGGAGACTGCTTTGGGTGCACTTGTGGCTGCAGGATCCTGGGACCTGGACAGTGAAGGCGTAGAGTAGCGCAGTCCCACATGCTCTTCCCAGAGCTTCTGCCTGCCAGGTGCTTGGTCCATTAGTGCCACACTAAATGCTGGAAACGCAGGGTCAGGGAGCGAGAGAATCCTGCAATAAAAGCTCATATTCCAAAGGGAAGCCAGATTCAGCAAAGAATGATCTTGCATCATAGCATAGGCCAGGTAGCTAAAACAACAGACATTTATTTTCTCAGAGTTCTGAAGCCTGAGTGACCCAGACCAAGGTCCGGCGGGGTTGGTTACCTCCTGGCTTGCAGCAAGCCACAATCCTGCTGTGTGCTTACATGGTAAGAAGGACAGAAATCTCTCTGGTGTCTTTTCTTATAGTGACATAGATCTGGTCCGATCAGGATCCTACCTTTAGCACCCCATTTAACCTCAACTTTCCCCATGAAGACTGTAACTCCAAACACAGTCACACTGGTCTCAGGTCTTCAGCATACGAATTTCAGGAGAATTTAAACATTCAACCAGCAATCAGAAGGTTCCATAAAACGAGCTCTATCTAATGTGAATTTGTTTGATGTAGTTTAGGATTTTAACAAAGCCCAGAGGAGTGAATCACCCCACAGAGTGGGTTGGGAGTGGGAAAGAGCAAAGCCTTGAAAAAGGATCAGGTCGGAGCTGAGTCACACAAGGAAGAGCCCGCTTGCTGGATCACAGCAGATGGCGGCGAGGGCCCAGGCTGGGAGTCGCAGGCTGTCTAGATTGCAATTCTGCCTCTGAGTCTACTCACTGGGATCTCAGACCAACATTTTAACTCGTGTGAGCCCCCGTTTGCTCAGCTATAACATGAATGTCAAATGCTCAAATGAAGGTCTGTTTGACAGAACTGTGGAGGTTATCAAACCAACCCCTGGTGATGCCAGCTGATAATGACTGGCAGCCCAGGCGGAGCAGGATTAAGAGTCTCGAAACCGCAAGGAGCCTAGGAAATATCACCTGTGTGGGGGAAGGGGGGCTAAGGCTGTGGACAATCCCAGGTTGGATGTTTAATGCTGTGGCAAGGCATTAAATGAATAGAATAAAATAAAGTTTTCACTTTGGTCTGAGAGCTCTTAAAAGCTTCTGGAGGACTGGAGACATCAGAGTGACCCGAAGAAACCAGGAATTTTAGAGGATCCATCCAATGTCCACAGGAAGCAGGAGCTAAAGAGGGAGGCTGAGCGTGGCTGGGTGTCCCAGACAGCACCCAGGAAAGTCCCCCAGCCGGGACAATGCCCGGCAGGCAGCCCCTTCTTACTCAAGCCATGCACAGCCCTGTGCCAGGGGCCGCCACTGCGCCTCCGGTCCCCGCTCCAAACGGAGAGCTCGAGGGCCTGCTGTCTTCCACATCCCCGCCCGCCCTCCCTCACACTGCAGCAGGTACGCCGGGCCCCATCCGGACAGACGAGGGCCTTTCTGGATGGAAGGAGCCTCAGCTACTTCCTCCCCTCATGCCCTTGCCCGTGTCGTGGGAGACTCCACGCTGGGGGAGCCCCTCCTTTCCTCCTCACTGGTATTGGCGGGTCACACAACCGCTCAGAGCATCCACTGCTGCCTGCGTGTCCTGAGGACCCTCCCCGCACAGCTTCTTACTGGGACTCACGGGGCAGGCCCTGGCACATCTGAGGCCATCTGTCTGCAGGACACCCGCCCCCTCCCTCGGGGCCGCTTTCTATTCCTGGTCTAGCAGCTTGCCGTGGCACCCCTCACCCCACTGCGTCCCATTTCCTCCCTCTGCTCTCAGAAATTCGTATACTTCACAGTTTTCTGGGTGCTTATTACTGCATTTTCAAACATTTTCTGCTGGAGAGGTCTCACAGGACCGTATATTTCTCATCCACATGTCTTCCTGGCATCTAGTGTATGAGATCGTGCGTAGATCTGAACTGGACAAGTGTGTGCATGAAGTTAGGCAACAAAGAGCAAACAACACACCATCAAGATCCACCCTGCTGACACACCATGCCTGCATCCCTTTCTGAGTACGACTTTCTGCTGCCCATGGTCTCTGACCGTTGGACCAGAAGACTGAGCAGACGCACAGGAAACCTAGCAGAATGACCTGGCGCGTGTGTCAAGGCCTAGCTCAGGTCAGGAGCTGTGTCAGATTCTCTCTCAAGAATTTTGCTTAGAAATTAGAAGAAGCTCAAGCAGAGGACAACAAGACATGCAGTGAAAAGAGTGTAAAAACTGAAGAGTACCCAGAATCGGAGCCACAGGAGCCAGCAGCAAGCAAGTTAGGAGAAGCCGAAGCTTATCAGGAAGAAACATTGCATGTGTTGAAGACCTGTTACGTACCATCCACTGAGCTAAGTGCTGTATGTAGACTGTCTTACGTTTGAACAAAACTATATTACTTATTCTCACATAGAGCAGAAGAAATTGAGTCACATGGTTAAACACCACGCGCTCCACATCATCCCAGTGCTCCTCAGCTCCTTCTGATAAACGTTTATACCATCCCTGGGACACCAGTGGTGAATCCGGTCCTCACAACAAGCGCAGGAAGCGCTGTGGAGATAAGAGCCGCGCAAAAGATACGGAAAGTGGGCACGAAAGAGACACACGAAGGGGCGCCCATCACGCATGGCCTGGGCCAGCCCTGTGGCTCCCTAGGCCCCCACTGTAGGTATCACTGACTCTCTAGGCTCTGGTGGTCTGTGCTAGGCGCAGCCAAACGCTGCCCAGTGTCTTTAGTGGTCTTTATACAGCATGCCTGTTCTTTTCAAGTAGCCTGTGACCTACCTGAAGGCAGAGGTCCCCTGAACACTTGCAGAAATTGCCCCCCTGGCTCTGTTCAAAGTGTGATGCCTCTCTCCGCTCATGCACAGACTCTTTCAGAGCTCTTGGATGTAATCTTAGAATCACCCACAGAGGAAATAAATCCCTTTCCCAGTAGCAGATACTACCCTTAACGTTTTTCCCCTATAAAATGAAATTCTTCCAATCTCATCTCATAAGTGCTCTCTAATGGCTTCTTGGCTTTGTTTATTCCATTTAGTTCAAATCAGAAGCCAAAAAATAATACAAAGTGTACAAGGAACCAGGTTCTACAGTGACACAGTCAGGAACTCAATAGTTCCACCAATATTGCCTTATTCAAGAAATGCAAGGTTTTACATCAAAATGATCTGGACAACATTTGGGCAGAGGATACGATTGCCCAGTCTCAGCACATGTGCAGACTTGTCATGCGTGAGCAGGAACAGTCCAGACTTCAGGCACTTGTCCCTGGGCCCTGCATGGCCTCATCAAATAGTTACTGAGGGAGGGTGACATCAGTCATGCATGTCTCCAAGCGGGGTCAGCCAGGCCTCACCTGCAGGATAATCCTCCAGAGGGTTCATTTCTATAGGACAGGACTGGAGAACTAAGTCTCAGCCTTGGAAAATGGTAGCCACTAGGATTTGCTGAGCTGAAAATCTCATGCAAGCTTCAAAGGAGCAAGAAGGGCTTATTTAAGCAAAACTCCTGACCAAATTCAGGGAGCAAAGTCAAGCTCTGAACCAGCAGGTAGGGGTCAAAAAGGCCACGGCGGTGAATGAGAGCAGAAGCAGAATGGTTGTCTGTGCTGTGCTTCACAAGCAATTTTAGTAGAGAAATTCTTTAAAAAAAAATATGGAACTCTAACACCAAAAATGTTCTTTTCATCGGTTTTTGTTAGGGAACTAATGTTTACTAATTTTAAAAACAACCGATGAGTACAAGGAAAGCAGCAAGACGAAGCTTTGCAGTGGAGGCTGGCGGTGCCATCCGCCGTGCACCCTCCTCAGGACCTGATTCACTGCAGCCTTGTGTTTTGACGAGAGTTCGAAAAGAAAAAGGTATTGCAAATGGTAACTCTTTATCCAACTGCTTTACAATGAGGAGACTCAAGTAGACGGCAATGCGAAAGATTTCTTAAATCTGCAAAAACTAGAAGAAGAGAGGATGCTGAGGAACAAACGAAGAAGCCTCCGCCAGGGGCCTGTCTGGGAAGTTTCCTTTTGGAAACGCTCTTCAGCCATTAAAAGCGCATCCACACTCATCGACCTGAAAGACATCATTTCAACTGAAAGACGCCAGGCCCCAAAACACAAACGTCTCACGGTCTCACTCATATGTGTTGCATGTGCAGTCTAAGAAGAGTGGCTGTGTAGGAGTAGAGAGAAGAGTGGTTGCTAAAGCCCCAGGCAAGCAGAGGTGGAGGACAGGAGGGAGAAGTTATCAAATGGGGATTGTGTTCTAGCTATATTGGAGAAATAAGTTCTGATAGTAGTGTGAACATATTTAATACGAATGTGAACATATTCAAAATGAATGTATTAAATACCTTAAAATAGTTAAAGAGAGTATCTTAGATGTATTCACCACAAGAAACAATGAAAGTTTAAGGTGATGGTGATAGATATGCTAATTGCCCTAAGTTGAGCATTAACCAATAGACAAGGTGTGATTGAAATATACAGTGAATGTTTAAATTTAAAAAATAATTATTACAGTAAAATACACTTTTCTGTCAATCCCCCTCAAAATGCTCCTCCTCATTTCAAAGACATTTATTCCACCACCCTTGCCATTTTATAAAACAGTTCTGGAAGTCCTCTTTCATGAGGGCCTTCACAAGCTGTGTTTACAAAAACAAAAACAGAAACAACAAAACAAAACAAAATAAAACAAAAACAATGAATGGACTGCTTCCCAGTACCAGCCAATGGAAAGTCAGGCTCATGAAAACACTATGGTATATCCTCCTCCACTTTAGTCACCAGGTCTGGCAGCGTGCGACTTCTGGTTTTGTCTGATAGCTTCTCCCAGGCAGCACTGATTCAGTACCAAACTGACTCTGATTCACTCTTCACTGTCAGATCTGTGACTCAAAGCCTCAAGAGCAGCATGAGAAGGCAAGTTGCCACTTGTCGGAATGATGTATCGAAGGAAAGAGAGTCCAGCCCATTCCTAATGGTTCTCTTAACAAGCTTACGTAAAGATTATGGATTCATAGAGATCATTGTCCTACTGACATGAGGCTGTGATTGATTATTGTGACACAGATGCTTAGAGAGTGATTCATTCATGAGAGGCCCCGTCTTCCCTGTCATTTTTAATGGGAAGGGTTGGGTGGTGCGTAAACATAGTTATGACAGCAAGTGGCAAGCAAACAGACCTCAGAGAAAGAATGTTACCGAGGTCCCTGCAAGGTAAGACCTTTTGTTCCCAGAAGCAATCTAGTAATCTCCCTGATCCTACAAGACAGCAAAACCCGAGCAGCAGGCATCACAGAACAGGGAGCTCAGAACTCCACAACAGGCACAGCGGAACTAATTGCAGGGACCCTGTTGTCCTGTTTCTGAGAGGTAATGAATTTATAAGATAATTTTTGCAGATCTAGCTATTCCCCTGCTAGATGTCCTCCCTAAAGTTTGAAACTTCGTATCAATGAGGTATGCCTACTCATGTTATAGCAGCACAATCCATAATAGCTAAATCTTGGAAACAGCCCACACGTCCATCAGCAGATGAACAGGTAAAGAAAATGTGGTATTTATATACCATGAAGTACTACTCTGCCGTAAAGAACAATGAACTTGAGTCATTCGTAGGAAAACGGACCATGATGCTGAGTGCAATAAATCAGACACGCTGGCTTAAACACTACATGGTTTCTCTTATATGATAAACTTAATACATAAATGAAGCATGAAGTAAAAGATAAATAATAGAAACAGAGACACAAAAGTTACTGTAATCTAAGTATGTTTCTGCTGTTGGTTTCTAGCTCCACTCCAACACCATGTGAGAGCTTACTTCACAGTCCTGCCACTTCTTAGGCTATATGTCTTTACTGCTGCTATGAGCATGGTCTACCTGAGTGAATATTTCTCGTGGCTTTCAGAGGACTGTGTACTCTGCAGTTTTACACCCAGTATAATGTTCCAGTTGAGGCAAGATGTTGCTACGTTTAACTGGACCATTACTAATTTTTCTACATTCTTTAACGGTCAGTTACAGAGGGAAATATTTTGAAACTTTCAGTAATATTTGCGAATCTACGATTTGCTCTTCAGTTTCATGTTTTTCCCTTATGTGGTGCTTTACTTAGTGAAATTCATATTTAGAACTGTTAGCTCTTGTTAGCGAAGTGCCTTTTCTGTCTCCATACGGTCACTCAACCCTTGTTCACTTTGCAGCACAAACTGAACAGTTTCAAATTAATAGTTTCAGCATATTAAGTCAATGCAAGACTAGTGTATCTGTTTGCATATTTTTCTATTTCATCTGTTTTATTTGTATTTGTTATATTTTTAAATATTTGTATAGTTTTTAAATGATAAAAGATATTGAAAAAATAATTTTTGGCAAAATGGCTTGAAATATTGGCATTCCATCCAAGAATAAGAACTATCTCTCCTCATTTAAGTAAATCATCTTTTATGTACTCTAATAGAATGCAATTTTTCCATATAAACCTTTTTTTATTGTTAAGATAACTCCTAAATATAGTTTTATTGACATTATAAAAGTTATCTTCTTTGATTATAGCTTTTAGCTGATGACTGATATTGCTGATGAAAATAATATTAAATATATTTAATATGATCTGGGACCCAGCAAATTCTTCTTGTACTTACTACTTCTAACAGCATGTCTGGAATTTTTTTTCTATGAGAGCTTCTTTCAATTTTCCCTTTCAAATTAATAGAGTCACAGTAAATATACTACCAGAGGATCTTTTTCTATGGGGAAATTATAGATCCAAAAAGTTCAATTTTTTAAAATATCTACATGGTAAATAATGGGAACCAAGAAGAAGGATCCAAAACTATTTTAACACGGCACATATTCTATGTGGAAGCTACAACTGAACCGAGACGGGACACGCCTCCTGATCTCTTAGATTTGTGAATACTGTTACTTAAACCTGTTAGTCTCACAGTGCACAGATGATGGTATGCACGGGTAACAAAGACGAGGTACGAAAGTTGTACGAACAAGTCTTTCTACAGCTGTGTTAAGCAAATGTCTTGCGGGGGAAAGAAGTGGAAGAGGCTGCACCATGCACAGCACGGACATTGCAAACAGCAGTCACTCGACTCGTGTCCCCAGCACTGGACAGGGACCACTACCCCGCGCCTTCCTCCTGGTTCTACACCCTTTGTCCTCTGTCCTGCTCACGCCTCTGCCCGCAGCACTGACAGGCTACAGTCCTCCGATGCAAAACACCCACGACAGCGGTTCCAAGTTCATTGAACTGTGTCAGGCTCTCGGTGTGCATTTCAAGCATCGCAGCCGTTTCCCCTGTGATATTCACAGCTCCCCATGCGCTCCACAAACCAGAGCAGCCCTGCAGCCAGGAGAGCTCCCTCCAGCCAAAGGCGGGAACAGCAAACCCTACAGGAAAATTCCATTGGGAAGTTTCAAACTCCTGCTGTGAATTTTAGAGTGATGGTAGTGACCCTGATCACTCAGAGGTCACAGGAAAAGCCATGATCTTTCAGGCCGCCAAGTCTTTTCCTCCGGCCTACCGAAGAGCAGCCGGAAGGTCTCTGCAGTTGCACCCAGCAGCAGACATGAGATTCCTTTTCCCTTCTGGGCAAGGAGCTGAGAAGCACCCCTGTTCGGGTGGAGAGGGGTCCATCGTCACCAAAGCCAGCTCCCCAGGGGTGAGCTGGGGCAGAAGGGAAGGAAGGACAAGGCCTGGGACACGAATATGACTCAGTTCCTTTAGGACAGGCACACACTGCCACCTGGTCACCATGACGGCTCCCCTCTAGGGAGCCTCACCTGCCGTGAGGTACCCAGGTGAGAAGGGGGCACAGCCCGCGGCGCCCGGAGCCTGAAACTGACCCCAGGACCTCGCAGTTGCAGAAGCATCTGTGCCTGCCAGCCCCGCGCCGCGCCGCCCTGAGTATTTACAGGGCTCCCACGCGCTCAGCGCCTCCCACTCCTCACCCTGAGGCAGCGTGGTCCGGAGGCTGCCCACGAAAGGCAGCAAGCAGCAGGAGACACCCATCTCCGGGGTCACGCTGAAGCGCTGCATCGCGGCAAGCAGGGCGATCCTGAAGCCCCGAGTCCGGCGGGCTTCCTCCAACTGCCAGCTCCTCCTTCCTCACTGTTCCATTCTCCGGTGCTTCCTAAGGGGCGGTGAGCAGATTCCCTGCAGATGGACTCTGACTAGAAGTACTCACAGAGCCCGGTGAGTGGGAAATAACCCAAGCCTTAAAACAATTCGAATAAGAAAATACATTATTTAGTTTGAAACCGCAAGACAACAGTTTTATAAGATATGTATTATACTAAACATGTAAATAGTTTCTATTAATTTTGAAAGTTCCTTCCACAACAGCACTAACCAAATGTCGGCCCTCGTGCTAAGTGCGTCAGTGTCACCTGGACTTGCTGCGTAGGAACTCAGCCCAGGCCACTGTGTTCACAAAGGCTCTGCAGGGGTTACACCCGAAGGCTTCAGAAGCACTGCTCTACGACGCTGACAAGCCAGGGTGGTGGTGCACGCCTAGAATCCAGCACACGGGAGGCTAAGCAAAAGGATCACCAGGAGCCCAAGGCCAGTCCGGGCTCCATAGCGAGTTCAAAGTCAGTCTGCACTACAAAGTGAGAGCCTGTCTCAAAAACAGCCAAAACATAAATAAATAAATAAAATAAAATAAGGACAAAATGAAATCACAATTCCAGACAATGAATTACCCAAAACAATCCAGTTTGCTTTTTCCAGGGGCCCAGGAGAGCTCAACAACGAGAATGATCCGGCAGGGCTGCACGGTGGAGGGTCAGAAGCATCTGAGGGTGGAAGTGGATTAGAAACCAGTGAATGAGGCCGTAGCAGAAGAGAGCAAAGGGACCAGTTGATACAGACTGGGAAAATCCTAGAGATTATGCGTGAGCATATTTCCTTCAATCACTTAGTGCTTGATAATATTTGTTGTCATGTAAAGACCGCCCAGCAATTAGAGGATAAACCGTGCCTGGGCTTGAATGTTCAGATAATGGTTGCGCACAGCACGGGACCCTCAAGGCCTTCGCCACCATTGACTTAAGTGTCCCACGACTGTGTCGACTACCCTGCTTTTTTATGATTCAAAGGTTTTCTCGTTCCTTCTCTTGAATGTTGGAACCTCGCGTTAAAATGACATTTTACCTGGAGATAAAATGCAGAGTAGAGTGACAGGCGTCTGCTCTGGTTGAGGAAGATAAAGGGCCGCCAAACTCTTCTATTTTCGGATTGGAGAGGGTGCAACAGAAACCCCAAGAATTTCCTGCCATGAAGCTAAAGAAGCCTGGGTGTGCTCCTCAGACTTCCTGGTTCACTGTCCCTGACCCTCCTGTACTTGCTCCCTGCCCAGCCCACTTCCCCCCTGGTCAGCTCGGCAGGAGCGCAGAGGCTGCGGTGAGCCTGAAGCTCTGGACCCCAACCAGCCTCTGCATGGCGGGAGGGCGCCCTCCCTGCTCTGCTGCCTTCAGCACACTTCTGTGACTCCGTTAAAAGAGAGCTCCATCACTCGGTCTCTGAGGAGTGAGCCCAATATTTTGATCTGGCTCTCAGCTTGTTTTGAGGCAGTGGAGACAGAGGCAAGACCCTCCATCACATGGTCCTCTCCAGAGCAAGATGAAATCTTCACGGCAACAAAGCACTTCCAGAGATGTTTATAATCTTCCCCACTCAAAATCAAAATTACATGCCGTCCCTGATGCAAGTCTCTCATGATAGTCACCTGAAGACTGAATAATAAGCTGAGCACTACTGGAACATGCTGCATTCTTACTTAGGGGCCAAACTCTCGTACTGTCTCATCTCCCACGGTACCATGTTTTTCCTCCTTCGTCCAAGGATTCCTGAAATAGTAAAAGATAAAGTACTAAAGCGAAACAACCGCTGGAAGTTGTCCATGTAATTTTACTCACTCCTACATGAGCTCCTGATCTAATGAATAGTACCAGATATGATCATGCCCGTTGGTGTTTATAGAAGTTAGGTTCTGGTTATTGTGGGTTGATTGCTTCACTGGTTTGGAGAACTTCTGCTTTGCTTTGATTTGTTGTTGCTTTTGTAACCACTGATTTGAAGGAAATTATGAGTTTGAAACAGAGTGAAAACAAAGCGTCTAAGGAATTGTCTGAAAATGAAGTTGTGAGCAAACATTGGCTTATAAACACAGGAAGGATTTATCTCCTCGGCCTGGTACTTTTTTCTTGATTTTACCACTAGGGAGAAATAATAGACAGAGGAGAGACACCCTCATGTGACTTCAGTTGAGAAATCTGGATTCTGGCTTGTCATAAATATGTGCTCAACCTAGAAATATTTGAAGGAATATTAAAGAGGAAAAAATGAGATCTTATTTTTCATTGTCAAAGGGGATTTTTAAATAATCAACTAAAGTCAGAAAATCCTCTTGGGTTATTCTGGGAAAGACTTTTCTATACTGTCCTTGTACATTGGCCAAAGGGCCAGGGCCTTGAGCCAGTGTCAATCCTTAAGGCAGAGATGCATGTTTTGAAAAAAGAAATATAACATGTGAAAGCATAGAGCTGGTAGCATCAAAATATCAGGCTTTGACTCACAGTGTATAAAGCTGTAATGGTCACTAAACAGCCGCCAGCATAATCTCTCATTTAATAAGTATGGAAAATGCCTTTCAGGAGAATTAGGCAAAATAATAATAATAATAATAATAATCAGATAAACAGTCACTGTATCTAAGAGAAAATGCAAATGATTAGATTTGCCCATGTATGTGAAGTTGCTCAGTTTCATTGGAAATGAAGCTTGCTAGTTAAAACAGCAAGATAAATTTTATACTCACTCTATATTGACAAAAATTTGAAATCTGATAATACCAAGTGATGGTGATGAAATGGAGAAATGGAAACAATCTAGTCTGCCAGTCAGAACATAAATAGGTTACAACAAATTTTGAATGCAGTCAGCATAAAGATAAAGATACATGATTCTGGCCATTCCATTCCTAGGTCTCTATCTTGGAGAAATCTCTGCAGAGGAACCTTATAGTCATCTCTTTGGGCTGCTATCACCATATAGCACTGTCTGGGTATCTTACAACTAATGGAAACTTATTTCTCCCAGTTCTGGAGGCTGGGAAATCCAAGGTCAGAAGGCCAACATGGTCGGTTTCTAGTGAGGGCCCTCTTCCACCCAGAAGAAACAAGCTACCTGGGTAGTGGGTCTTTTGGAAAGACACTGAGCAATTCCCCAGGAAGGGCTCCACTTTGATGGCACAATCATCTCACTAAAGCTCTGCCTTCTAAGGCTCTCACCTTGGGGTTAAGATTTCAACCTGTGAATTTGAGGGTGGACACAAACTCTCAGACATAGAAGATGCTTAGGAGTTGTTTTTAATTATTCTACAAACTATACATTCATCCTTTTATATGGATATTTGTCATCATTAAAAATAAATTAAACCTGTAATTTTAAGACAACAAACGCAGACTAGTAATTACAAAGTTAGCTAGTTTTTCAGGGTACCCCTCCAATAAATGTCCAAACAAGGACTTGAACTCATACGATCTAACATCAGAGTCAGAGCTGATAACTGCTATGCTCTTTGGCCTAAAGTTATGTTACACAACATGTACTAAACTTCTTATGTAACCTCAACAAATCTCATACCATTACCTATAAAGCAGAAATTAAATATACCCTAATAAATCTGTAAGCACATTCTTAGTCTGTAAGAGATCAACGATAACACCAAAAGGACAAAGAAGGAACGAGGGAAGAAAGGAGAGAAGGAAGTAAGGGGGAGAGAAGGAGGGAGAAGGAAAGGGAGGGGGGAAAAACAGGGAGGGAGAGAAGAAGGGAGGGAGAAAAAGGGAGCGAGAGACAGAAACCCCAAGTGAGCCCTCGCTGCTTACGGAGGTGGGCGTGCTCGGTGTAGAGAACGCCCAGCGAACGCCCAGCGTAGAAGTGTAAACCAGAAAATCTGTTTTCTCTTCATTGCTGTGGGCCCCAGAGCATCTGGTCTCATTAAAGGTGCAAAAGTCGAATATCCTATTGAAAATTCTCTTTGGTGTAGGAAATTAAGTTAAATTAAAAACATGACCTTTCTCTCAAACTGGCAAAAGTGATCCCGCCCCGCAAGCCCGATCGTATCCTTCAGCAGTACATCAAAACCAGACGGCGCTGCGGGACTTCTACGGCCGAGCCATCGGCCTCCTCCGAGACTCCAGGTTATTTGGCTCCATCCCGGCAAAGAGGATCGAGTTCTTTATAAAATCCAGAGGAAAAGGCGATATCCGCCCGGGGAGGAGGGCGTGGGGTCTTCCCTGACGTCTCGCAGGCCGTGCACTCGCAGCCAGCCCGCGAGCAGCCTTCGGGGCTGCGGCCGCTCTTCCCTTCGCAGACGACTCTGGGGCTGGGGAGCCGCACGCTGAGCGCTGTCCAGGATGGGTCATGAATCAGCTGTCACCCTGTGAAGCCGGCGTGGGGCTCCCCAGGACGGAGCCCCGAGCTAGAGCCTCCTCCCTGTCCCGCCCTTCCCCGCCCGCCACCGAAGTGTAGAGAGCAAAGGGGCGCGTTGGTCCTGCTTCGCCGTCCCTCAAACCACAACGTCTATGCTGGTGCTCGCGACCCCGCTCTTTCCCCAGCTTCTTTCTGGGGACCATTCTGGAATCCAAAGAGACGTCAAGGGCAAACAGCACAAAGAGCACAGCAGCAGCGAGGCCGGACAGTAGCCCAGGGCAGCAGCGGCCCCGCCAGGAAGCGACTGCAGAGCCCGGCGAGGTTCAGAAATGGAGGCGGCTACACCCGGTGGAGCCACGCCACTGCGGAGCCCCTGGTACACAGAGACTCAAAGTCAGTCTGGCTGCCAAACTGAGGAGACGGCTACTAAACTGAGGCCTGACTGTAGTGTACCTCTTAAAGGAGGCTGTGTCACATGAAAAAGCCTGTTTTCCAACAAAAGCCAGTTTCAGTTAAACTGCTACTCCTGATGTTGTAACCCGTGTATTAACTAGAAAGTTACAATTTGCAATAAACTTTTTGTCTATTGACTATCTCACTTAGTCATACAAACACATGAGTTAGATGCTGTCATTCTTACTATACGGATAAATAAATAGATGCTCAGAAAGATTAAATTAACGCCCAAGGTTAGACGCCTAAAAAGCAGCAGAGAATAAATTCAAACCCAGGTTCTCTCAGTCTCTCCCCATAGCCCCTTTCTGGGTCACGTGTATCCTCCTCAGTGGGAGCTGAGGAAGGAAAAACAGAAAAATGGGAAACCCCATATGAAGACAATGCCAATAATTATTAAGGTCACTGGAAAATATGTCTGATCAATAATGAGACTTTTAATATAATTGTGCTCAAAGATACTTGCAAGTCTAGGGAAGATCTCCCACCTCAAGGATAGAGGAAAGAAATCTAAAAGGACAGAGTACCTGAATCAAAAATAAACAAGTAATAAGGGAGAAGAGAAATACAAAGGGGAGAATAAAAAGGAGGAGGAGAAATTAATGGTAATAAAAAAGTTTTATTTCATAATTTTTATAACAAGCATCTAACAACTGCTGAAAATCCCTTTAGAAGTACATAATGGAAAACCAAAGTCAAATTGAACTTGTATAACTCCATGATGCTTTTAATTGCACGTATTAGTGTAGAAGGCCACCCACACCAGCTTTGTTACTTCCTGGGCTTACTCCTCCTGGGTTAGGGGGAACCATGAAGTCCCAGGGAGCTGTGAGGAAGATATCTAAGATAGGCTTCCATGAGTGGGGCGGGGGGAGGAAAAGACAAAGGTAGAGGAGAGGAAAAGGAAGGAAGAGAAGGAGGACGAGGAGGAGGAGGAGAAGAAAAGTGAAGATAGAGAAAAGCAAACTAAAACATGATTGAAATACTGATAAAGAAAAACTATACTATAGGACTCTAACATGAAACTGTGAGTGTATGTGAGTGCGTACATGCGTGTGCACACAGATAAACTAGGAGAAAGGGGGTGAGGGAGAATGAGGGGACTTGCATACTTCCTTCTACCCATGGACTGAAGCCACTGAGCAGGACTAGGGTCACCTGGGCAGGATCTGAGCAGCCTTCGCTTCCGGAGACACAGTCAGCTCAGGCTTGGCCACCACCCCTCGCAATACGTCCTCTGCAACTTGAGGAGACCTACAGCTGTAGTTAATGAATCCAATCTTCTCTAAGTTTTCCATGCAGGCTTCCTTTTTTAAAAAATGAAATCTGAGTAGCTCAACTGTTTTTAAAAGAACAGGCCACAGACCGTGCAGTGTTGTTCCCCGCGCTCTGAAGTCTAACTAGAGCCGTAGCTATCCTGAACTATTCTGGCCTATGACTTTATAGCACAACATGTAATTCCTACTGGTATAATAAACCAGTAACTCAGTATTCGTGAAAACTGAACAAGGTTTACAGGCCTATCAAAATACCTCTTGTTTCTTGTAAATATTTAGGAAACATTTCTGAAATGTTTCTGAAAGTTAAGGTCTTAAGAGTTGGCAGGACCAAGAGTGACCTTGCTCTTCACCTTGCTTCCTTGTGAAGGACACCGTCCCCCGACCCCCAGGGGGAATGGAGAGCCGTGGGCACCTACGCAGGACTCCGCGGCGGGGACAAGGCAGGGGACAGCAGCCTTCTCACAGCCACCTGAAGCCTTGTAGACTAGGTCAGGGTCTTGCAGCCACACCTGAGTCCCAAGAAATGTGAAAAACGAAGCCAGAGGAAGAGCCAGCCCCGCTTCATGTGGGCACCCTGGCGTCCCAGCCCTACATCACTTCGGAAAACACAGCCACGGCACTGCTCTTCAGCAGGGACCTGACGTAACACCTGATTGAAAAACTTGATAAGAGTCCGGGTTTTGCCAAATGTTCTGAAGGGCCACAGCTCTGTCTATAAGCTACTGAGTTTGTAAGATAGAAACATCAGCAATAGCAACTTCGAGGCATCATTATTAAATGCAAAATGAGAGCTCTAACTTACCATTATTAGCTCTTACTGTTACTGTGTTAGCAAACCCCAAGCTGCTTCTAGAGAAGCTAGGAAACATGGCTGTTGGCCAATCCAATGCCTTTCTAGTCCATTTTCTAAATTTTGTTTTCCCTTTATTTGTTTTTGTCTTGCTTTGTTTTGCTTTTTTGAGTACTGGGTATTTAACTGAGGACCTTTGCACTGGGCTACATCTCCAGTCCTTTTTATTATTATAATTAGTGTGGGGTTTTTTGTTTGTTTGTTTTTTGTTTTTTGTTTTTAGTGTTATGTATTTTGAGAGAGGGTCTTACCAAGGCTTTTGGGTTGGGCTTGCAATTGCTATCCTTCTGCCTTGGCCTCCCAGAGACCTGGGGTTACAGGGAGGTACCACCACCTGGCTCCTAGCTGGTTTTGAGAGATACCACACCTCAATGCCAACTTCTCTTTAAGCAAATGCAGTATTTGAAAAGCACTTTTGTGTTAGAACAATGTAGCAATAACAAAAATACTCATGTTTTACTCAAAGCCAGCTCTTTGCAAATCATAATACGGTACCATAAGTGACATCATTTCTTACTATCTTATTTCCACCTTTTAAATTCTCTTTTGAACATAATTTAGTCAGGATTTTTATTTCACTATTGTCCTAGAACAGCTTTTCTCAAAATCTCTTATGATTTCCAGAAGTCATTTTTTAGCCTTGCTCCATGCCTCCTTATTCAAATATATTTTTCTTTAACAAAATCACTTGGTTCCCCTCCAAATTAATCACCTTTTCCTATTCATATACCTTTACAAATCTCTCCTCATTTTCCCAGCTTCTAAGTGACGAGTGCTCCAAAACAGGCCAGTGAACTTGTATTCTCTGTGTATTGGCAATCTCCTGCTGATTTGTGGTTTTAAGTGCATTTTATAAACTAATGATTCCAAAATGTGTATTTCCAGACTGTACTCAATTTCTATACTCAACCACTTGCTCAGTATCTCCATTTAAATACTATACAGGCCCTGGAAATTTGTCCTGTCCAAAACCAGACTTGGAATTTTCACCTGTAAATCTCAGTCTCCTCCAACTCAGCAATTAGCAAGTTGCTTTTTCAGGTGATAAGGAGAAAACCACTGAAGATATCGCCGACTCCTCTTTTCCTTGTCACCCTCCACCTAATCTGTCAACAGTTTCAGCGGGTCCTTTCTTCAAATATACGGGAAGAGTGTGACATCTTCTCTTTACCTCCACTGCTACCCCCCAAATAAATGAAATGGGGAACTATTCAGAGAATTCTGAGCAAAGAAAAGACACGACACGATTTCCACAATGTTAAGAGAAATAAATCAGATACACAAGCTTAAAAATTGTATGGTTTCCCTTGCATGAAAATCTCAAAGTATAAATAAAGCAAAGAGCAAAATAATACATAAATCTTTGGCAAATTAGAAAGGGACTAAGAAATGGAGAGCGATGTGGAACAAGAGGAAGGGGTGCAAAAAGAATTAGGATACATCACGTGCATGCCCCAACTCCCCACAATGAAAGTGTTCATGGTGTACCACAGACATGTACTAATAAAGCAAGAAGAACCTCTGGTTTTATTGACACTAAACTATAGAGGGCCTATGGGGCCCATAGGGAGCCAGCTTATTTTCAGACACTAGATAAAGTGTTCATTGCTGTAATCCCACTACCTGGAACCATATCTGCAATAAGTGCTTGGTAAGTGTTGAATGAGAATCAACGCAGACCCCGCAGACTGGGGATGGCCTGGAACAGAGAACAGAGCTGTCCATGACTGAAAGTAGATTAGAGAAGATATTCTCTTGGTGCAAAACATAACACAGAGCACCATAGCATTTAATATTATGCATCACATGCTGAGTTAGTGGATGGATGGATGGGTGGATGGATGGGTGGATGGATGGGTGGTGAATGGTTGGATGGGCTGAAAACACATGAGGAGAAAGAAAAGAGCAAAGTGTGAAAAAGACCCAGAGGAAGTAACCCGGCCACAATCACCACCAAAACACGTAAGGAAAGGAATGCGAGGAAGATATCTACCCTTCAAAGTGTCCACACTCACAAAAAAAAGCACTACATTCAGAAATGTGTTTGAATACTCAGTATGACATGAAATTGGTCACAGATTGTAAAGCAATGGGTTTATTTATTCTGTGATGGGATAAAAGTTACAAATATTTTATTGACCCAAAATTTTAAAATATGTACTAAAATAGTTTTTTTTTACTTTAAAATAGTTTAATGTTTTATTTCCCCTCAGATAAGAATTTTATTTATGTGTCTGTTCTAAAAATAGTTTTAACCCATCTGATGACGCCTCACTTGCTGCTCACATCTCTAGGTTTTGCTAACTGTGCTGCCCCATTCTCCGCACTAACCCTTGGCCAGCCCAAAATCACACAGCTCACACTGAACTTGTACCAGTTATTTCAGTCATGTAAGTTTGGATTTATTCTTCCATAACATAAATACCTAAAAGAAACTAAAACATCCCTTTTTCTTTCCCTAGAAATTTTTCAGTGACATCCAAATGGTACTACTAGTTTGCTTCTCTGCCATCTTGGTCACTTCACTCTGCATTCCTGGCTCAGAACTCCCTGGGAAACGCCGGGCAGCTGTTCACAGTCGCCTGCTGTTAGGAGCAACAACCAAGCCTGAAGCAGTGCTAGTTCAGCACTACGGACAGCAGTGTGAGCGTCTGAGCACCGCCCCCACCCCCCAGGATCTCAGGTCTGCTCTAACTGGACCCTGAACGTGCTCATCCTGCATGAGTGTGTGCCCCCAAATGGCAAGAATGATGGGTGAGAGGCACTGAATACTTAACACGTACCAAGCACTGTACTAATCCATGTGTCCCTGTAGTTAGTCCTCACAATAACCTTGCCAGACATGTGCATTTCCATTTATGAATGAACCATCTAAGATTCAGGGAGATTAATAACTTGCCAAGATTGACAACTCATAAGCCCTCTAGGATGGGTCCTCGATGCCTGCACTGCATACCGTTGTACTCACACACACACACACACACACACCTCTCTCCTGGGAGTTTTGTGGAGCCCTCAGTTTAGGGAACCTCTAACCCACCTCTGATAACAGCCAGTGGGAGGAAGGCCTTGTTTTAGAAAGGAAACCAAGACAGTCACCAGGTGCAGTCAAGGAACACCCACTGCGTGAGGAATAAGGAAGCAGGCTCTGCACACAGGGTTCTCTCTCCAGATGCAGTGTCTGCAGGTTGCTCAGAAGGTCCACCAAGCACACCAGCCACAGTGATCGGCACATCCCATTTACAAACACTTGACTGTTTTCCTTTCATGTCACTGGGGTCTATGATTTCGCAAGCACCATAGCTTTCTAATCATTGCCACATGTCGGTGCTGAACCATGCATTGGAAAGCCAGTCAGGCAAGCTGCACAGGCCTTGGACACAGCAGCACCTGGCTCCCCAAGAATGCGTGCCTTATCTTCAGTCCAGCAAAAGTTCTTCTATCTCCCCATTTGGACGAGGCTGCAGCCAGAGCTTTGTGCAACCTGCATCGAGACCCAGCATGGCCTTCACCTTCCCCTCCACACATGCGAGCTCTGTGTCCTCCTCATCCTCCACAGCTCTTCCAGCCTCTGCCTGGTCCTCCTCACACCTCCATGGCACACACAGAGCTGCTCTCTCGTTATTCTGGTCCTAAATGGAGGGCCAGAACCACTGCTTAGGGAGGTTGCCTCAACTCTGGGACAACCTCATCCTTAAACATTATTCCTTTGACTTTCTCAGCCTGGATCCTTATGGAACCACAGACGCCAATTCTGACATGGCCATCACACTCACAAACTCTTAATTTTGTCTCTTTACCTTGGGACACCACTCCTCAAAATACATGTATACACACATATATGTTTACATACATACAGATAGAGATGCACATATATATGAATGAGTGTGTACAGATACACATGTGTGTGTACCTGACACTTTCTTTGCTATCTGTTGACTTCCTAATGGGGCTATGTCTAAGTCTCCCCTGAATTCCTGAACTCCAGGTACATATAATGCAGCCACCAAACATCTGGAAGCCAAGTATCTGGCAGGTGGGTTTAAAGGCAGAGCACGACCCTCCCATGAGCATTGGCTGGGACATCTCAGCTGTCCTGTGAGCTGCTCAGTCTGGGGACAGCACAGACCTCCAAACCCACCTCTGTGGCTGCCAGGGCACTGGGTTAGGAAACGGCTCTCCCCCAACACCACAAGCAATTCAACCCACAGACTTCTACTGATCACCTCCTGGAGGCCAGGCTCACCAGCTATGGAGCAGAAACCATGTGGCTTAATTTGTAACTGCTTTTTAAAACATCAAAGAAAGCTGAATTTATAAAGCGGGAGCTTTTCAAAAAAAAAGCGAATGTCTTTGCTGAATACCTCATGTGTGCCAGGATTCTGCCACCTACTCTCTCCTTCAAGCACGACGTCAACCTGGAAAAGAGATTCATCCCGCAACTCAGAGAGCCCTAGGAGATCCGAGCTCCTCCCGGTGGCCCCGAGGTGCTCGCGGTGTGGGCCCCGCGCTTCAGCGCCCCTGTCCCGCCCCGGTCCTCATTTCTTCTGCAGTTCATCAGAGAAGGGAGCCCGATCTGAACACAGGCTGTGGTACGAAGTGTTGTAATAGTTATTTCTGAGAGAAAAACAGTGAAGATTTCCTGTCCAAATGGTAAATGCCACTTACAGGAGTCACAGATGCCGAGCGGGAGCCGATGAGTCAGGTTATGGTCAAAACTGCAGCTCCCAGACCGGCTCCCTGAGGCCCAGCTGGTTCCCCCAGTCCTCAGCAAAAACAGCTTTTTTTAAAAAAGTGACGCACTTAAGATATTACATTTCTTAAGCTGTGCTGTCTTCTGGCTGATTGCGTGTTTTCTCCTGGCATTAATACCACATCATTAAGGTGTGGGAACTTTAGACAGGCATCCAGAGCAGTGAGCAGTTTCGACAGAACAAAATCTAAAACACCAAAGCCTTCCACGCACTGAAGCCTGGGGTTCTTTCCTTCTGCTCCTCACTGGGTTTTCGTTTTCATATGGAAAATCACTCCGGCTCCCTGCGGCGGCGGGCAGTCAGAGCAGAGAGGCCAGCACAGCCCAGGCAGAGGGCACTGGTGCACATCTTCCCAGCTCTGCTCCGCATGAAGGCCCTCTGGTATCCTCGCGAGACCACCACATTCCCGCTGTGTGCGTCCAGGAAGATCGGAGAAGGTGCGACTGCGAGGTGGCCGGCCTCTGCCCCCCGATGCTGGGACACTGCCTTTCCAGAATAGTCTAAGCCAGGACAGCTCCTCGTGCATGATCTCAGTGTCACAGCTGACACTTGCAGGAAATTATGACGCACTGCACCTCAGTCAACTCACTATGTGAATGATCTATTTACTCGTCACAAAAACTCAGTTACATACAGACTTCCATTACTCCTGATGATGGAAAGAGCAAAACTGAGGCGATTCTAGAACACAAAATTCACAAGGATTTTACCTTATATCACCGCAACCCCAAAGCCTAGAGCAGTGCTCGGTATGTAAGTGTTTAAAAAGCAACTGGAGTCAGTGCAGTGGTGCAGGCCTGTAAACCCACCACTCTAGAAGGCTGAGGAAAGTGAATCAAAAGTTTGAGCCCAGGTTGGGCAACTTACTGACTTAATGAGATCCTGTCTCAAAAACAGCTGGGGCAGGGGAGATACAGGGAATCAAACTCAGGACCTCGCGCTTGCAAGGCTTCATCCCTGAGCTAAATCCCCAGCTCTTCAAAAATTTTTTTTTAAATATTTTAAAGGCAATGCTGAAGTCCTAAATTCAATCCCCAGCACCACAGAGAGATGATAGATAGATAGATAGATAGATAGATAGATAGATAGATAGATACTAAGTGAATGAATGAAGTGAAGGAAGATGGACCCAGTGTTCACAAGGCCACACAACTGTCGTAAAGAGTATTTGCGGAAGGAGAACTCCTCTGCTCTTGGCATATTCTCTAAGGAGGCCCAAGGCAGTAGTCAGTGTGTCAGCATCATGGAGGGGACAGTACACAAGGTTGGGATGGACACGGACCCAAGTCTGGGCTCCATAACATACTCTGTGATGCTGGAAAATGTCATAGCTCCAATGTCCTTATCTGAAAAAATGAAAATAATACTGCCCACTTTTAAAAGTGACCAGTAAAAGCTAAAGTCTGTGCATAGGGACGATGTGTATTCTGTGCATACACAACACCAACCTGTAGTTCTGCATACTGACACTGAACCTCACCTACCCGAAGGGGCCCAGCAACATGTTTATAATATTTCTGCCACAAACATGTGATCCAAACCAAGTTATGATGTCCAAACGACAGACATTTTGCCATTGCAATGACCTGATGTCTACAAAAGTGTCAAGGTTATGAAGGTCATAGAAGACTTCAAGAATGACTGGAAACTGAAAGAAACCAAAGACACATGACAACTAAATGAAACATTGTAATGAACTGGGTCCCCTTCCTGTCAAACCTATTGTTAGGAAAAGTGATGAAATGTGAATGAGACCTGTGAATTCAATAACTACAGTTACACATCAGTGTTAACTTCCTGATTTTTATTCTGATACTTGGATAGAAGGTCCATGTTTGTTGGACCTACACATGAAAGTATTCAGTGGTGAAAGGACATCATACTGGCAACTTCTTCCCAAATGGTTTGGGGGAAAAATATTTGTAATATTCCAGTAAATTTTCTTTCAGGCTTGAAGTTTTCTTAAAAGAAAAAAATACACAAAAATTTACTGAGGAACACACTAGAAAATTTTAGTAAGTGGAGAAATGTACCATATTTCTAGAATGCAAAAACTATACACTGAAAAAATGTCATTTCTTCAAAATAAGTTTTATTTTTTTTGTTTTAAAGAGGATAAAACAGAATAAAACCAATCAAAACAAACCATTGTAAGGATCCAGGACTTCAAAACATTACAAAATCAACGAAAGTTACCATAATGATTTTGATGTCTTCAAAATAGCTGCAGATAACTTTGGACACAGTAAAAATCAAACAGAACACAATAGAATAGAAACAATAAAAACAAAACAATGAATGTGATAAAGGACTTCAAAACAAACCAATAGTAAATCCAAAATTGCTACCATAATATATCTTGCTAACCTTGAAAGAACTTCTCCTGCCATGGGATTTAACATAATCAAACAAAACAAAAGAGAATAAAACCCAACCCAACAAAACAATGAAAATGGTATAGGACCTCAAAACAAGACCACAGGGAATCAACAATGGCTGCAACCCTCAGAAGGAAATCTCCCCTAGATGTCACAGTGCGTACCAATATCCTCTGAACCTATGATCAGACCACTGGCCCTAGACCTCCAATGTTAATGAAACACCAAAGCACTACAGGCATCCAATTGCATTTCACCTCCACAGCTATCATCACAGCCTGTGTTTCTCTGGATAAGCCAGTTGCTTAGGGGAAGGGGCTGAGGTCTGGCTGGTCCCAGTCTGGCCACAGCCCACACATGGTGCTGGTTCCCAGACTGGGCTTGTTTGCTGGTGCAGCCATTGTTCTCCCTACCCCTGCTCTGCAAATGGTGCTGACTCACAGGGAGAAGCTGGCAAAATAAGTTTTATAAAATCAATATGCTTCAAATAAAATTCCACCCAAAGGGCTGGCAATATAACTCAAGAGTTAGAAGGCTCATCTGCCTTGTGCAAGGTACTGGATTCAATCCTCAGCACAAGTAAAGATGGGAAAAAGGAACAGAGGAAGGGAAGGGAAGGGAAGGAAGAAAGAAGAAGAAAATCCAGCAGGAAACTGACTGCAGTCTAAATTTCCTGAAAGCATAAGTGTAATGAAACATGAAAACTTCATATTACAAGAAATAATTCGCATAACAACGTATTTGAATTTTTTTCATATTTGAAATTATTGTAAAGAATCATAAGAGCAAAATACTGACAATAACCTCCAAAGAAGAACAATTCAACAGCATAAAAGCACCCAAAAGAGTGAAGTACAAAAATGGCACTTGAAATCAGAGGACAAAGATGAGTTATTTATTAAATATTTGGATCACAGTGTAATCATTTGGAGGAAAAATAAATATATCTAATACTATATATCAGCATTAATCCCATGTAAATTAAAATTTAAATACAGATTCTGCCAAAAAAAAATGTACACACACTTCAAGAAAAGGAAAACAGTATGATGTTTTTCCAACAGATGGTGTTACTCTCACATGGGGAACCATAGAGGATGTCATATATAGCAGAAAACCCACTACACAGCTGGTCCTTAGAGAAGAAATTGAAAATGCATGTGTAGCAATCTTAATGACTAAGGTTACCCGAGCAGCAGTTCACCATACTAATAAATATCTGGAAGCTAAGGGGCACCACTCTGAGCACTTCTTGTAATTGCAGAGGTCAAAAGTAACTTGTATTAATCTCATGATGTCTCAATAAATTTAGTATTAAAATATTTGTGCAAGTTTTTCTTTTCCTGAAGTGCGTATATATTTTTGGCAAAATATATATATATCAATCTTAATAGTAACAGAAATATAAATCAATATTTCTAAAATCCTAGGGTATGAAAGGACCTCCAAAATATATTATAGGTAGAAAGAAGAGGAAATTGTACATATATGTGTGTGTGTGTGTGTGTGTGTGAGTGTGTGGGTGCTTAAACCATGACAACATCAAAAGTACGTAGGAAAGGTAAACTATTTGTAACAAAATTATCAGGTTAATGTCCTTATTATTGAGAAGTGTGCAGAAAAAATATTTATGAGAAAAAATAGAAGGAATAATTCATATAAGATGAAATACAAATAACGAATAAACATAAAAGTTAATGTTGGACTTCGTTAGAAGTAAAAGTGAAAATTACAAAGTATAATTTCCACCAAAATTAACATTTATTATCTATCTATCTAAGAACATTATTCATAGTACTATTAAAAGTGGGAAACAAACACAATTTTTAAACACAAAAAAATTAAATAAACTATAATATTCTGGTAAGTGAAATAGAAGATGGTCTTCAAGATTTCTTGTCCTTCTATAAATGCGCTGAAGCATCCTGGAGACCTTCAGTGCAATGGATTTTGCTCTCCTGATTGTGCTACAGACACAGATGGACGATAAAATAGGGAGATTGTCCCATGGCTGTGGCCTAACCATTTGAACCCTTAAATGTGAAGAGCTCTCTCCAGCAGATCACAAAAACGGGAAATCAGAGCTGGAAGCTCAGCAATGACTCAATGCACCATCTCTAGCTTAAAGACAGCAGAAGACTGGTGGCCTTACACCTTCACGAGCGTCCCCAGCTAACATCCAGTAAGGAAAGTAAGACCTCAGTCCTACACCCCTGAGGAACTGAACTGCACCAACAAGAAGTGCGCTGTGGAAGCAGACTCTTCCCGGAGCTTCCAGACAAGAACTGAGCAGGGCTGACACTCCGATTCTGGCCTTGAGCAAAGAGGGACTGGTGGGGTGGGGAGTAGTTAGTAGTCAGGAAGTGAGCACAGGGCTGGAGGAGGGGGCTCAGACCAAAAGCAGAGGCATCAACCAGCTTGCAAATTGGGCCCACACATGCCATGAAGTTCTCTGACCTACAGAACTCTGCATTAATGGATGACGCTGTTTTATGTGTCTACACTGATAGGAATTTGTTACACAGCAATAGAATACTAATATAAATATAGTCATAGAAAACATTTAATGGTAGTTAAATGTATTTTCAGTAAAGTGAAATAAAATTGACCAAATTTATGATTAAGTGATTTTTTTAGAAAGGAATACACCAAAATATATTCTAAGATCCTGGTTTTGTTTAATACATACGCATAGAAGAAAGACCACACGGAGCACACCTAAAACTGGCATCTGGGGTAATATCTGACAAAATGACTGAGGATTTTCAATTTCTCTTTTATATTTTCCTAATTCAATGTTTCCAAAAATGAGGGCACATTACTCTAAAAGGCAGAAATAAAATCAGCAATATTTAAACAACTCCCAAGAACAGAGCATCTGGTTTTGAAGGGCTATTGAAAGTGTTTCAGCTAATTTATCAATAAGAACACTTAGCCAGCATCCTTGTACTAAAATTATGAATTGAACTCTGCTATGGAATCAAAATACATGAGCAACTCAAGCATGATGGGACTGTTACGCCTCTGACTAGATGTGACATTCATTCTGAGGCCTGCACCTGCTGGGTCTGGCAGTGAAACAGCCTGGCCTCTGCTGCTGTGATGAGCTCTGCAAAGTATGATATGAGCCCTCACTAATATTAGCACTTACCTTGCTAAAGTGTGGACAGCCTCTTCCGCAGGTTACTCACCACCTCCCTCCATCAGATCAGGGACTTGAGAGGTGGCAGTGGACAAGGGATCACTGAGAGGACCCCAAAGATGGACACCCCCCCCCATGGCATTCTAACCAGCCCTGTCTAGAGGCCACATGCCACAGCAGGCACCAGGGGCCCCTCTGCAGCACACACTGTGTATGTAGTGCTACAGAGGGAACCATGTGCCCACCACCAGGGACCACCAGCCCATCCTCTACTCGCATCAGGACAGAAGAAGGCAGAGCAGGGTCGAAAGGGAAATTGACGGGGCTAAAGGCCTAGGATTACTCCTAATACCAGAGCCCTCCCCATCTCTGCAGGCCCTACTTGCTACAGAAAATGAGATGATGAATCTGGGGCTTCTTGGGATGAGTTATGATACATCGCTCCCCTCCCCACATTCCTCGATGAGTAGCTGACACTCTGTAAAAGTCACCTTTAAGCCTCATCATCATCAAATTAGCAAGACTGATCCACTTGACTTCTAAGTTTTCAAGAATGTCATTTGAAATGTTTCAAATTCAAGGCAAACTGGAAATAAACGGTACTGCTTTCATGCCAACAGATGAAAAAGCATTATTTAAAAAGCAAAATAGGATTTACTCCAGGGTGATTTACTCACTTGGCAACTTTTGCAATCATTTCTGGGTCTTGGGGTTTTTTAAATCAAAACAATGAGAATAATGACATTTGTGGTTGTAAATCTCACATTATAACATCACCAATATGGCACGGTCTCAACAAATCTCAGCTCCGTAGAATACCTCCTCCCCAGGGGTCCACATTCTAGACAGCACCTCTCACTGAGGAAGGCAAGGGCTCCATGATGAAGTGAAGAGTTCCAAGCTCCAGTAGAAATGATGAGGGTGGACTGATTGGCTAATGGTTTTCAGAGGGAGGAGGCTCTCATAGCATCCCTGACATTGGCTACCAACAGGAGCACTGTCCAGTAAGAGCTGCTGTGCGTGACCCAGAAGCACAACTCCTAGGTCCGGGGGTGGGGGTAGGGGGAGCTTCAGGAGCCAACACAGCACAAAGCTAGTCATGTGACAACCTCTCTTGCTGTGTGTTGCAGGAATGGGATTGCCTCATTGTGGAAAACAGTGAAACCCACAACCTGGAAAGGGCAGATGCGTTTCGACTGGTTTTCTTGTTACACCAACAGCTCTGGAGTTACCTTCTTGTAGCCAGTGGATCATGGCTGACAGTCATGCTCCACTCTCCCTAGCCCATACCTGTCACCCTGCCCAGAATGACTTCGATGGCAAGGAAGTAAATCAATATTGCACACATAAATAAAACTAAACATTGCTTTACAATTTTCTTGCCAATTGCAAGTATGCTTAGCAACCAATTGTGAGATGACTTAATATCCACAGCTGAAGCCCATGCAATTCTTGGCTTTGGCTCATTTCTTCATGTCAAATTCTAAGAGTATGAACTGAAGATAAAATATGCAGGGACTCTTACTAGTTCTTCCTACAGCTGAGAACCAGTCCAGAGATGGAGAGACAGTCACTGCCCATTATCAGAGTGGTGGCTGGGCTTCTACTGACCTAAGGAAAGTCTTTTGTAAAAATTCCCCTTATAATGTAGCCACCGGGTTTGTGTGGCCTAAGTACCATGCAGTCTTCTTCCTCTGAAATTTGAAATGAGTTTGACTTCCTTTGTTTCTCTAGAGACAAATATTTACACTTTAAACTGTTGTTAATTATTTCTATTTTTTTGGTTTGTTTTGTTCTGTTTTGTCATAGTTCTTACTTTGAGAGTAGCTGGTTTGGTTTTATTGAACTTCTGGGACAAGTCAGAAGAACCACATGCTCTACCACATTTCTTAAATGTGATATTGATTCACTAAGTACAGCTAATTTAATGCATGCCCATCTGCTACACTTTTCCCGCAGCCATACGCAAAGCTTACGTATGCCTGAATCCACATGGTTGAGATATCCAGCTCCAGGACAGTTAAGATTCAGAGTACTGAGGGGGGAAAAATAAATGTTTCTCACTCATAGCAAAATAACAATAGCCAATCCTAGAAATGAAGTCTGAGCTTTCTCACACTTGAGAAATGAAGTTCCAGATTTCTTTTTAAGATATTTTTGAGACCAAAAGCAGCTAATACTGTTAGAAGACATTTTTAACACTGAATAAAAAGAGGTACATGGTTTTCACAATATTGTCTACATTTATGGCACAAATTTCATTTTTTCTGGCAAAAAAATGTTAAAATTAGAAAAGAGGGATACTTTTGGTGTGATCAGAAGGTAAATATGAGATTTAACTGAGATGACCTAGAAAAGTTCTACAATAAAATTTGTACTGAGACAAAGTTTCCTAGTTCCTTTTATAGAGACTGTTTACTTTGGTCTGCCAGACTTACTGAAATAAACATTTTTTGTTAGCAACACTATATCTAGAAAAAGCAGGGATTGCTTCCATCAGTTTGTATAATTCTATGAGCCAGAAGTCTTAAACCATTGAGTAATAATAACTAAAGAGAAGGTTTTGCTTCAATAATTATTTCTTTCCCTGAGCAAGGCAACACTAGGCAAAATATAAAGCACAATTTTAGGGGAAAAAAATCCATTCTTTCTGGACGTATTTTGCTGCTAACGGAAAATAACGCAATAGTGTAAGACAACTTGAATATATTCCTTAAGTTCCATTGCCAAAATGTATTAGATCTTAATATTCTATGCACAAATTTATGTTAAAAAGTAAGATTTGCATCTGAGACAAAGGAGTAGGGTATAAAAGAAAACCATTCTCCCAGTCACCCAAGTTACACTTTTTCTTTTTACAAACAAAATAATAAAAGACTCAATTTTACTGAGTTAGAACTCAGGAGTCAGAAGCAGCTGGGGAGCCTCAGTGCGCTGAGTGGCACAAGCTGAAGGCCTGCACAGCGAACTCCGCCCAGCCACGCAGCCTTGGTACGTCGCATGGAACCTGGTAGGGCCCTGCCCAGTGATCCCAAGAAGCTGGGGAGCTTCCGTGTGCCACGTGTCTTGAGCTGAAGGCCTGCTCAGCATACTCCATCTAGACATTCAGCCTTGGTACACTACTCAGAACCTGGTAAGGCATCGCCCAGCAACCCCAAGCAGCTGGGAGCTTTGGTGTGCCACATGAAGTGTGCTGAAGGTTTGCCCAGCATACTCACCCCATTTGGGGAGCCTCCGAGTGCTGCTAGGGACCTGGGTAGGCCTACCTAACAACCACCACTCAGCTGGGGAAACTTCCTTCATTGTGAACAGCCATCCTCAACGCAGGAAACACCTGAGACTTTGCATTCAGCTGCCCCAAGGGAATACAGGAAAAATGACGAAATGAAAGAGCAAAATGCAATCTCAAGCCCCTAGCCCATCTCAAACAAGCCTAGGAGACATGGGCATAGAAGAAAGTGTAAGTCATACACCTGAAACTTCTGAAATGATAGCAACTGAAGTAAAGAAACAACTCCATAAAGCTGTAAAGGAACTCAGATCAGAAATAATACCCCAGGTAAAACAAGAAAGAATAAACATAATGAAAGAAATGCTGAACACATCTTAGAAAAACATAGTGAAAAAGATAGAAAAGCACTGCAAAATGATGGAAACCTTAAATAAACAATATAAGAAAGAATTAGAATGCATAAAGCAGATTCAAAAAGATATCCAGGAAATCAAAAATTCTATCAAAAGCTGGCAAAACCACCTGAATGAATGTGAAGATATACTTTCAGACCTCGAAAACAAGATTGCAGCTAGAGAATAGGAAAGGAAAGCTCTTTTAAAACTAACAAAGAATCAGGAAATAACAATTCAACTGTTGCAAGATGATGCAAAAATATCAAATTGATAGGTGTAACCGAAAAAGGTGACAATACAAATGATATAAACAGAGTATTTACAGAAGTAATAGCTGAAAATTTACCAAACATGGGAAAGGAAACTGACATACAGGTAAGTGAAGTTTATAGAACCCCAATTAGATATAGCCAAAATAAATCTACACCCAGACATAAAATAATCAGCATCCCAGAAATTCAACATAGGAACAGAATATTAAAAGCTGTTAGAGAAAAGAAATAAATCACCTATAAAGGAAAGCCCTTCAGAATCACAGCAGACTTCTGAACACAAGCAATCAAGTCAAGAAAAGGATGGAGTGAAGTATCTCAAATTCTAAGGGAAAACAACTTCCAACCCAGATTGATGTAACCTGCAAAACTATCCTTCAAAATCAATGGAGAAATAATATACTTCCATGACAAAGAACAGCTAAAGAACTTCATGACCACCAAACCAACACAACAAAAATACTGAAAGATATTCTAGATAGACATAAAAATGTCTACAACTTCAAGAGCACCAACAGAAAAAACCACCAAGCAGGGCAAACAATTAAACAGAAGGGAAAGATAAAGAACCAACAGCAAATGATAACATGACACAAATAAGTCAATGTATATCACTTATACCCATTAATGTAAATGGCCTCAATTCACCAATTAAAAGAAACAGACTGACAGAATGGATCAAGAAATAACATCCTACTTTGAAGTTTTGTACCAATTTTGCTGCTTTGTTTGGATTGACTTTGTTCTGTTTGTTTTGTTGAATTTTACTATCTTTAAAATAAAATAAATAAAAAGAGAAATAACATCCAACCATATGCTGTATACAAGAAACTTATCTAACCCAAAAGAAAATTCATAGACTGAAAGTCAAGGGATGGAAAGCAATACTTACTGCAACAGTAACCCGCAAAAAAAGCAGGGGTATCTATTCTGTTTGCAGACAATGTGAACTTCAAACCAAGAATGATCCAAAGAGATAAAGAAGGTCACTACATACTAGTTAGGGGAAATTTTCAAGAGGAAGAGACAACAATCTTAAATATATATGTGCCAAATATGGGCGCACCCAGGTATATAAAACAAATATTAATAGAAGTGAAAAATCAAATAAGCAATAACACAATTATGATGGGAGACCTTAACACCCCATTGATGCAAAGACCCAGATCAACTAGAGAAAAAAATCAGCAAAGAAATAACAGAGCTGAATCGAACTTGTGACAAATGAACTTAGTAGATGTATACAGAGTGTTCTACCCAACAACATCAGGAATATACATTCTTCTCAGCTCCACATGGGACATTATCTAAGATAGTCCATGTACTAGTCCATAAAGCATGCTTAAGTAAATGCAAAAGAATGAAAATGGTCTCATGAGTATTACCTGACCATACTGCCATGATACTGGAAATTAATGACAAATGAAAAGGCAAAAACTCCATAAACACGTGGAAATTAAATAATACACTCCTAAACAATTGATGGTTCACAGACAAAATTAAAGAAGAAATTAAACAATATTTACAAGCAAATGAAAATACAAATACAACCTGTGGGATGCAATGAAAGCAGTCCTCAAAGGGAACTGCACTGCAGTGAATTCCCACATCAGGGAAACAGAATGAACATGAATAAGAAACCTGATGCCACCAATGTCTAGAAAAAAAGAGCAAGTCAAGCCCAAAACCAAAAAAATGGAGGAAATTATAAAACTCATAGTAGAAATTAACACAGCTGAGACTAAGAAAACAATACAAAGAGTTAGTGAATCAAAGACTTGGTTCTTTGAAAGAATAAATAAAATTTATAAGCCCCTAGCCAACCTTATTTTAAAAAAGGAAAGAAAAAACTCAAATTCATGTAATAAGAAATGAAAAGGGTAAAATCACTACAGACCCTATGGAAATACAGATGATCATCAATACCTACTTCAAAAACCTTCACTCTCATAGGTTCAATAAAGCAGAAAAAATGGACAGATTCCAAGAAACATGAATTACCAAAGCTGGATCAAGAAGATATAAAACTGCTGAATAACCCAATTTCAGTTAATGAAATTGAAAATATAATTAGAATCTTATCAATAGAGAAAAGCTCATGTCTGATGGAATCACGGCTGAATTCTACAAGAAATTCAGGGAAGAATTAATGCAAATACTCCTCAAAATCTTCAGTGAAATTGATAGGAAAGCAATTCCCCCTAACTCATTCCTGGAAGCAAGCATTACACTAATACCAAAACCAGAGAAAGACCCAACCAGAAAAGACAACTACAGGCCAATATCCATAATGAACATAGATGCAAAAATCCTTAATAAGATTCTGGCAAACAGAGTTTAGCAAGTCAAGAAGATTATACACTATGACCAAGTGCAATTCAACTCAGGAATGCAGGGATGGTTCAACATGCACAAATCAATAAATGTAATACACCATATCAATAGAGCCAAAGACAAGAATCACATATCATCTCAATAGATGTAGAAAAAGCTTTTGATAAAGTCCAGCACTCATCCATGAAAATAACCATATGGAAAATCGGAATAGATGGTCTTTACTGCAATCTGATAAAAGCTATGTATGACAAACCAACAGGCAGCATCATATTAAATGGGCAAAAAATGAAAGCTTTTACTCTAAAATCAGAAACAAGGCAACGGTGTCACTATCACTCCTATTCAATACAGTGCTGGAAACATTAGCCAGAGCAATTAGACGAGAGAGAAATAAAAGGAATAAGGATAGGAAAGGAAAAAGTTAAATTATCGTTATTTGCACATGACATGATACTCTACATAGAAGACCCCCAAAGCTCCATTTGAGGACTTTTAGATGTAATAACCAAAATCAGTAATGTAGCTGGATACAAAATTAATGCTCAAAAATCAATAGCATTCCTATACACAAACAACAAACTCACTGAGAGAGAAATAAGGGAAACCACACCATTCACTCAATAGCATCCAAAAAAATGAAATACTTCGGAATCAATCTAACAAACGAAGTAAAAAACCTATACAGTGAAAATCAAAGTACTCTGAAAAAAGAAATCAAAGAGGAGCTCAGAAAATGGAAAGACATCCCTTGTTCATGGATAGGAAGAACAAATGTGAAAATGTCCATTCTCCCAAAATTGTTATACAGATTTAATGCAATTCCAATCAAAATACCATTAACATGCCTCACAGATCTAGAGAAACCATTCCTGAAATTCATCTGGATCCAGAAAAGATCTAGAATAACAAAGGCAATTCTGGGTAACAAAGGCAAGTCAGGAGGCATCACAATCCCCAACTTGAAATTATATTACAAAGCTACTGTGATAAAATCAGCATGGTACTGGAATAAAAACACACCTGAAGATCAATGGAATAGATTAGAAGAAACAGCCACAACTACAAACACTCTCAGTCATGCTATCTTTGACAAAGGGGCTAAGCATGTTTGCTGGAATAAAGATAGCCTCTTTAATAAGTGGTGCTGGAAAAACTGGTTTTCCATATGCTGAAAACTAAAATCAGACCCATGTATATCACCATGCACTAAACTAAAATCAAAACAGATCAAAGGTCTACACATTAAAACAGAAACAGTAAATCTGCTGGAAGACAAAATAAGTAGAAATCTTGAAGACATAGGGTTAGGCAGAGAATTCATGAACAAAAATCAAACTGCACAGGAAATACTTCCCAGAATCAACACCTGGGATCTCATCTTAATAAAAAGTTTTTGCATGTCAAAAGAAATCTCCAACAGAGTGAAAAGAAAATTCATGAATTGGGAAAATATATTAGTCAACTGTCGCTCAGACAAAGGACTTCTATTTAGAACATATAAAGAATTTTTAAAAAATCAGGCCCCCAAAATTCAAAGATTCAATCCAAAAAGGGGCATCTGAGATGAATACACACTTCTCAGATGAAGAAATACAAATGGCAAATACATACACGAAAAAATGTTTAGCATCATTGGTCATTAGAGAAATGCAAATTAAAACAATGCTGAGATTCCATCTCACTCCAGAAAGAATGGCCAGGATCAAGAAAACCACCAATAATAAATACTGGAGGGGCTGTAGAGAAAAAGGAACTGCTCTGCATTGTAGGTGGGAGTGTAGACTGGTGCAACCACTGTGCAAATCAGCTTGGAGGTTCCTTAAAAAGCTGGGATTAGAGGTTCCATTTGAGCTAGCTATCCTGCTTCTGGGCATATTCCCAGAAGAAGTGAAAACATCATACCACAGTGATATACCCATGTTTATAGCAACACAATTTGTAGTAGCCAAATCTTGGAAACAAACCATATGCCCTTCAAATGGGAATGGATAAAAAAGATGTAGTATTTTTACAGAAGGGAGTACTGCTCAGCTATAAAGAAAGATCACATTGAGGCTTTTATAGGTAAATGGATGCGATTTGAGACCATACTCATAAGTGAATTAAATCAAACTCACACGTGTAAATATTGTCTTGTCTCCCTAATGTAAGAAACTGAAAGAGTAAAAAAGACATAAAATCTTCAATAAATATTGTGAAAGCATAAGAACCTGCTCAAAGGGGAAAAATAACTCAGATAGGGAAAAACAGAAAAAAGGAAGGGTAAAGAAAAAAAGATATAAATTTATACATACACACTTAAGATAGCTAAGATGATTGTACTGTTAACTCTGTTAGTTCTTGGGACAAAACAGTTAACATTCATAGGATTAGATCAATTTTGCATGTTTATGTCTGGTAATCTGAGTAATTCTTTTGAAGATCAGTATGCCAAATAACAACCTTTGTTGCATTCCTACCACCTTGTTTTGAAAGCCTATATTGTTACTGTTTTGGTGTTTTTGTTATTGCTATTTATTTGTCTCTTTTTTCTTATTTTTCCTGTATTTTGTTTTGTTTTATTTTGCTTTTCCCCTCTAATACAGAAAGGACAGGTGTACATGTATAGTCTTATGCATGCCTAGAACTTCAAAAGAGTTTACAAAAATTGATTTTATTATGTGTGATGATATGAACAGGTATTTTGAAGAAAATGAGACTTTATGGTATCCATTACTGATTTCCTATCATCTTGTTTTGAAGTCCTATATTGCTTTTATTCTTTGTTTTGATTGGTTTTAGTCTGTTTTCTATTATTTGATTTCAATATATGTGAAGGTACAGACAGGTATTTTGAAGAAAACCAGAGACGTTATGGTGGCCACTGTTGATTTCCTGTTGTCTTGAAATCCTATGTTGTTTGCATTGTTCTGTTCTGATCTGCTTTGTTCTGTTTTGTTGTGTTTTATTCTCTTTAAAATAAAAAAAATAAAAAATAATTCAGGAGTCGAGGCCAGGGATTTAGCTCAGTGGTGTAGCACCTGCCTGGCAAGTAAGAGATCCTGAATTTGATTCTCAATATCAAAAATAAAATAAAATAAAATAAAATAAAATAAAAATTTCACGAGTCATAGGTAGTCTAAAAATATCATTTTTTTATCCACAGTAACCCTAAATATCAATCTTGGGAAATAAATAAAAGTTTCATGATTTTATAATAAGAAACCACTCCCGAGTACTTTATGTTAAAATATATAGTGACAATTGTAAATTGTGACATTTTAAACACTGCAATACATTAAAGTAATAACCCAGGATCACACTACAACAATAAAAAAGAAGCATTCCTGAGAAGTGAGAATTTGTGGACAAGTCTGTTTGTAACTCAGCACATAATTTCGAAAAGGAATATTCATTTACTTATGCAAAAAAAGACTCAAAGGTCACAGATTGTTAGTTAAAAAGGCTGAGTAGGAAACCTAGACATTTATTGTTGCCCAGCTGTAACAAGGCTCCACCTCACTCCCCATCCCAGGAAGCATCTGAAAAGACTCAGTCAGATGATGCAGAGGGAAGCCAAATCCTTAGCATCACCAGGAGTAAGAAGGCCTCACACCTACTCCTCATCCCCAAGCAGAAACCGTGTGGAGAGCAGGTGCTGCTTCCCACTTTTCCTGCAAAATATCAGGAGGGTCAGAAGTGGGAAGTTGCACTTTCACCACCCTTCTAGCAGTGGCAAAGGGCACCTCTTTCTAATCCTACCAGCACAGTCAGAAGAGATGCACCCACTGGGAGAATCAGACCAACACACCCCTGTGTGCCTGCCACCACCATGGGAGTCCCAGTGTAGACACACAGGCTGAGAGAAGCAGCCCCACCACCACACACCCCTGGCCATTGGGGAAGCTCAGTGTAACTGCACAGGTCTGGAGAATCCCATCCCATGACCTGCTACCTCCCTGTAAACCCAGGGTCAGAAGAACACAGGTACTTGTCACCATGGAGGGGCAGCCAACGTGGGAAGTGCCTGGGACCCCACTACCAGCTTGTTGGGAGGAACCCAGGACAACGTCAAAATGAAGGAGCAAAAGGCAGTCTCAGACCTCCAGCCCACACAGAACAAGCCTGGGAGATACAGACATGGAAGAAAATGGAAGTCACACACCTGAAATCTCTGGGAGGATAGCAACTGAAGTAAAGAAACAACTTCACGAGACTGTAAAAGTAATCAGATCAGAAATAATATCTCAGGTAAAAAAAGAAATGAAAAGCATGATAAAAGAATTGCTCAGCATATCTAAAGAAGACATAGATTTAAAAAAAAAAGAGGAGCATAGGGCAATGATGGAAGCCTTGAATGAACAATATAGAAAGGAATTACAATGCATGAAACAGATTCAAAAAGATATCCAGGAAATTGAAAAGTCAAATCAAAAGTTGACAAAACCACTTGAAAGAGACTGAAGACAGACCTTCAGACCTTGAAGACAGGATTGCAGTGAGCAATCGTGAAAGGAAAGATCTTTTAAAAATAGCAAGGAATCAGAAAATAGCAATTCAACAGCTGCAAGACAGTGCAAAGAGAAATAATTTAAGAGTGACAGGTATCAATGAAGAAGCAGGGGTCAACACAAATGAAATAAAAAGTCTATTTTCAGAAGTAATAGCAGAAAACTTCCCAAACATGGGAAAAGGATCTGGCATACAGATGAGTGAGGCATTTAGAACTCCAGCTAACCATAACCAAAGTAAATCTACACCCAGACGTGTAATAATCAAGATCCCAGAAATTCAGCACAAGAACAGAATATTAAAAGATGTTAGAGAAAAGAAACAGATAACCTATCAAGGAAAACCAATCAGAATCATGGCAGACTTTTCAACACAAACCAGCAAGTCAAGAAGAGTTTGAAGTGAAATATTTAAATCCTGAAAGAAAACAACTTCCAACCCAGATTGATGTACCCTTTAAAACTATTTTTCCAAATTTTTGGAAAAATAAGATACTTCCATGATAAAGAACTGAAGGAATTCATGACTACCAAACCAACCCTACAGAGAATGCTGAAGGATATTCCAGAGAGAGACAAAGATGACCATGGTTCCAGGAACAGCAGCAGAAGAGGATCACCAAACAGGACAGGCAACTGAATGAAGGGGAAAGTGGAGGGTCAACAGCAGGAGGAGAGCATGGCAGAGACAAACCAATGCATACCAATTATAACCATTAATGTAGATGGCCTCAGTTCAGTAATAAAAAGAAACACAGGGGCAGTGGATCAAGAAACAAGATCCATCAATATACTGTATACAAGAAACACATTTAACTTGAGAGGAAATTTATAGACTGAAAATCAAAGGGGAGAAAACAATTGTTCCATGTGACAGAAGACCAGAAAAAAGCAAGGGTAACTTGCCCATCAACCACGGAATGGATAAGAAAGATATGATATTTTCACACAATGGAAAGCAACTCAGCTCCTGTAGGTAAATGAATGAAACTGAAGGTCATGTTCATGGACAAAACAGTTTGAACTCATACAGGTGAGCACTAGCATAAAAAACAGGAATTACTGGGTTCCAAAAACAATAGATATTATAAAAGTGATAGGGGAGGAAACACCTAGGAGGAGAAGGTGGTAACCAATGTTAATTTCTTATTGTCTTGTCTTTAACTCTTGCAATGTTTTTACAATTTGTTTGGGTTTAGTTCTGTTCTGTCTTGTTTTGTTAGATGTTTCTGTGTCTGATGGTGTGGGCAGCTATTTTGAACATAATGGGATGTATTATGGTAATCATGGTTGGTTTCCTATTATCTTGTTTTGAAGTCCTATAATACTTTCATTCTTTTGTTTAATTGGTTTTATTCTGTTTTAATTGATTTTATTATGTGTGATGGTATGAACAGCTATCTTGAAAAAAATGAGACCTTATAGTAAGCATTGCTCATTTCCTGTTATCTGGTTATGAAGTCCTATAATATTTTCATTCTTTTTTTATTGGTTTTATACTATTTTGTTTTGTTTGATTGTATTGTGTGTGAAGGTATGGACAACTATGTCAAAGAAACAAAAGACATTATGTTTGCCACTGCTGATTTCCTGCTGTCTTGTTGTGAAGTCCTGTGTTGCTTGCATTGTTCTGTTTGATTGGCTTTGTTCTGTTTTGTTTTGTTTTGTTCTCTTTAAAACAAAAAAATTTAAAAAAGAAAACAATTACAAATTTTTGAAACAAATGAAAAATAGAAAATATTAGCAAAGAAATATAGTTATATAGAGAAGAATTACATGGACATTTTAGCACTTTAAAAACTTACAATAATTAAATGTTCAAGAACTCCAATGGATGAACCCAACATCAAAATGGATAAAAAGAGGTAAAAATCAAAGAAGTGCGCAACATAACAATAGGAATTGCCCAGTATGAATGACAAGGGAAAATAGTGAAAAAATTAAAATAAACAGAACCCCAGAAACCAGTGGGAATAAAACCAAGTTCTAATGTTTGTATAATTGGCATCTAAAAAGCACAGGAAAAAGACATTGGAGGTAATTTGTTTAAGGCCAACAGATCATGGATGTTATTTGAAGAAATGAGTGCTGACAATGTCCAAATATGGGAAAAGTTCACAAATATCAAGAACCTGAGAAAATCCCAAAGAGGATAAACACAAAGAAAACCACAATAAGAACCATCATAAACAAATTTCAAAAAATTAAAGTTGAGGACAATGTCATGAAAGCAGTAAGGAAAAGAAACTTGCATCTATACCAGGGAAGAGCAATTCGAGGAACAGTGAGTTTCCATCAGCAACGATGGGTGCTGGAGGGAGTGGCATCACTTTTCAAGTACCAAAAGGAAAGGATTGTCAACATGAAATTCTGCATATGCAGTCTGGAACTAATATTCAAATAATTCAGAGGGAAAGAACTACAAGGAAACTAATAGATCATTGTCATTGATTGTATAAGGGAGGCCTGGAGCTTTTCCTTATATTGTTCCTTCAGTTTGTGTGTTTATAAATTCTCATCTTGAAAAAATTGGAAGGATCGATCAATGGATGAATATGTGATAAAGCAAATGTAGTAAAATGTTAACTGTGAAATCTAGGTGATGGGTACTTGGACACTGAGTGTAAGACTTTTTCAATCTTTCTATATATTTGGAAATGTTTACAATAAAATATTAGGGAAGAGGATGCTGAAGGAATGTATTACAACCCAGTCTCATCTCCCAGTACTTTCAGTACTCCTTGGGTTGCTAAATAAATTCTTAAACAATTAAAATAAAAAAATGGTCTTTTTGCAAAGAGAAAAAGTTTGCCTGGATTCCTGGCTAAAGAAACTCTACTACTGCCTCATATATTTCCCACAGGGGTAAAGCCAAAGCCACTGCCATTTTTAATCATGACTTAGGAGTCCCCAAAAGTACAGCTGATAGTCAAGGGGAGATACAGCAGAGAATGACTAGCTATTACTAGGTATATGTGCATTATTTTAATCACTTTCTCATTGCTGTGACAAAATACCTGCTACCTAAAATATAAAGGAGGAGAAGTTTATTTGAATCATGGTTTTAGAGGCTTCAGTCCATGGTCAATGGTTCCAAGGAAGACACAGTTTGGCAGAAGGACACCGCAAGGGAAACTGCTCAACCTATGAAAGCCAGAAAGCAGAAAGAGAGAAAATAGGGGCAAGGGATGAGGATACACCCTTCCAAGTCACATTCTTAGTACCCATCCCTCCAACCAGGCCCCACCATCTAAAACCACATTCAATTATGAACTCATCAGTTGACTAGTACAAGGACGAGTGCGGTGCCCCCACAATCCAATCCTCTTCCAAAAGTCCTTTCCTTAATACAGAAGAATTCTGAGGCACATTTTAAATTGAAACCATGACATTCCCCTGCTGCCCCCAAAAGCACATGTCCATCTCATTGCATGAAATGTATTTAGTTCATCTCTGAGAGTCACTAAAGTCTCAACAATTTCAACACTTCAAAATCCACATTCAGGCCTGGCACTTTGGTGTGTGTCTGTAATTCCAGAACTTGAGGAACTAACGCAGGAAGATCACTGCAAGTTCAAGGCCAGCCTGAAATGAATAATGAAATTCTGTCTCGAAAAGACAAAAAAAAAAAAGTTCAAAGTTGAGACAAATGCTTAGCTGTGAGCCACCATAAAGACAAAAAAGAAAGTTAAATACTTTCAACATTCAATGTCACACAGTAAACAAGCCTATTCCAAGAAAGAGGAGGGTAGGGGGTATAGGAAAGAAGTGAACCAACATAAGACCAGAAACTCAGCAAGACAAACATTAAATCCCATAAATGTACGTCCAGAACCTAGAACCAGTGGTGGTGAGATGTGTGCTCCAAAGGGCCCGGGCTGTTGCACCAGTCAGTATTTACTAGAGAAACAGATATAATACAATAGATACAAGTATATATGAATTTACAAGATTGGCTAACAATGGCCACCCACAGAGTCAGATGAGGAAGACGGCAGAGAGCCTGTCCGCACACTGGAGACTGAAGGATTCAGTTGAAGGTCAGCTCACGGCAGTGTCCAATGCAAGTGCAAGTCCACATCAGGAGGCCAATGGCTCTGCAGTGAAATGCTGAAGGTTCTACTGCAGGAGGCTGAAGCATCTACCCCAGAAGCCAATACACCCCAGCAGCCGATCTACCTACTGGAAGCCAGGAGATGATGTCCAACATGAAGGTAAAGACTGCAACTCCTCCAGAGAAACAGAAGCAGATCCATCCTTCTTCGTTCCCCTTTATACCATCCAGGTAATCAACTGCCCTGTGGGTCTTACACACCTTAGGGTGTGGAATTGATGAGTCAATTTAATCAACCTTCTGTTACTCAAGGTGACACAGTCAGTTGGTCAACCATCACAGCAGCCCTGCTCCATCAGCCTTGCTGGTGGTAACCTACATGGCATCTACTTTGGCCTGGTCTGCTCACTGCTAACAGATATCCTCAGCAGATATTGCACATTTCTGGTACCTCTGACTTCCTAGGGTCTCCACCACACCTTCAGCTTTACTCTCACAGATTTACAGACTGCTCTATGAGAAACAAACTGCCTGCCCTCCTAGGCTGTCCTTTTAAATCTGGGTGGAAGTTTCCATGACCCTACAACTCTAGCATTTTGTATGTCTAAAACACCAGCACTATGTGAATGACTCCAAGTTTTGCTGCCAGCCCCAGCAGTAGCCCAGCCTTCCCTCCCTGGCCTCTCCTGATCAGGGTCACCACAGTCTCTAAGTCCCTGAATGCGTGAACTTGGAAATTCTCTTTCCTAGGTGGCCCTGAGTTAAGTGGGTGTCCTAGGGCTCTTGTCTCAAAGCAAAGTTTCTTAAAGTACTTCACCCTTTTATAACCCTGAAGCTATAATGGATGGAGTCTGACCAATTTCTGAGATGCCCTCAGGGCATCTTTTCCATTGTTTGGGCATAAAGGTACATGGCTTTTTTCTAATGGTGACAATCTTTTTAGGAACCATACTGTCCTTGACCCCAATTTTACATATATTTACTTTCTCACCAAAATGCAAAATTTTCACACTGCTCTTTTATTATTGATTCTCACTTCAGATCTGGCTAAAAGCTGCCAGAAGTACCCATGCCACAACCTGAATGTTGAGTTACTTTGAAATTCCCTCTGCCAAATTAACTAGTTTATGACCTTCACATTTGGCCTTATACAAAGTTTTAGAACACAGCCAAAATGTCAACAAATTATTTACCAACATGAAACACACAGGGCCTCTAGTCCAGTTTGTAGTACAGTGTTCATTCACAATTGAAATCTCATGAGCTGATCTTTACCATACTCGCTCCTATTAGCATTCTGGTCTTTTGAGCTCCAAACAATATTGCCCATAAAGTGCCACATAGAACATTTGAGGGCTTCTTTAGACAGTATCTCCAAACTTTTCCAAACTTCTGCAAAACAATTCCAAAGGTTTCTGATCATTATAATCAAGTACAGTCACAGCAATGACCTTATTCTCAGTACCAACTTTCTGTATTAGTCACTTTACCATCACTGAGACAAAATACTTGACACTTGAAACTTAAATGAAGAGAGATTTATTTTGGTTTATGGTTTTAGAGGATTCCATTCAGGAGGAGTTGGCCCCAGAGTCAAGAGAACATGGCAGAAGAGCACAGAAGAGGAAAGCTGTTCAACCCATGGTAGCCAGGAAGCAAAATGGGAGAGAAAGAAAAAGGGAAAGAAGCTACGAACAAGAAAGCTGTAGCTTTCTAATTATGCTCCCATGGTCACCTCTTTAGACTAAAGCCCCTTCCTAATAGCGTATTTTACAGTTTGTGTCTAGATGTCCCCCAAAAACCTCAGGCAGTCCTACGTGGGGCTTTTCAGAAATGTCTGGATCCAGGGTGTGTGATAGTAGGATCAAGGGTGTGTGATTATGAAATTAGTCCATTAATTGGTTCGGCACAGATCTGGGTAGGATTAATGGTGCCCACCCTGGATGTGAGCACTCCTCACCCTAAGGATGGGCAACCTGGATGAGACATAAGGGACAGGAGGTGGGTCGTCTTCTGCTGCTTATGCCTTCTGTCTGCTCTGCTCTTCCATGGACCTCTTCTCCTCTGTGATGCCCTCTGCCATCCCACCCTGCCTTAGAACCAGCCAACTATGGACTGAAACCACTACAAGTTGTGAGCTAAATAAACCCTCCCTCCTTCAACTTTGAGTTTTAGTATTTTGTCTCAGCAATAAGAAAAGTAAGACCGTGTATTCAGGTATGAACTTATCAATGGGTGAATACACTAATGAGTGTATCTCTTCCATGATTTAATCACCTTCCAAAAGCCCCACCTCTGAACACATGAGTATTTTGGGAGACATTTTAGATCTAAACTCTAACTACAGACTAATGGCTGTCATTTGTATAGACTAATGCATCAAAGTTATGAATTAATAAAGAAACAAAAATGTACAAATATATACAATATATAAACCTTATAATTAAAATATAGATCTTATAAATTCACAGATTTCTTTAACAGTTGATGAGAACTCCTTTAGTTTCTGCCACCATCTTAGTGTCCCTCTCAAATATTTCAGTGGTCACTCAGCCACCTTATCTTTGACAAAGGGACCAAATGCATTCACTGGAAGAAAGATAGCCTCCTTAATAAATGGTGCTGGAAAAACTGACTTGTTACAAGTCAAAGCCTAAAACTAGACCCATGTCTCTTACCATGCACCAAACTAAAATTGAAATGAACCAAAGATCTAAACATTAAAACAGAAACATTAAATCTGCCAGAAGAGAGCACAGATAAAACCCTAAGACATAGGTTAGGCAAAGATTTCATGAACAAAACCCAGACCACAAGGGAAATACTACAATCACCAAGTGGGTTCTCATTCTATTAAAAAGCTTTTGCACAGCAAAAGAAATTATCAATGCAGTGAAAAGACAAACTATAGAATGGAAAAAAAATAGCTAGTCTTCCCTCAGACAAGGGGCTAGTGTTTAGAACATATAAAGAATTGAAAAATATCAGACTCACCAAATTCAAAGACCCAGTCCAAAAATGGGGATTTGAGATGAATACACATGCCTCAGAGGAAGAAATACAAATGGTAAATAAATATATGAAAAAACATGCAACATCATTGGTTATCCAAGAGATGCAAGTTAAAACAAGGCTGAGATTACATCTCACTCCAGAAGGAATGGCTATTATCAAGAAATCAACCAATAACAAATGTTGGAGGGGATGTGGGGAAAAAGGAACCCTTCTCCACTATTGATGGAAGTGTAGACTGGTGCAACCACTGTGGAAATCAGTGTGGACATTCCTCAAAAAACTAGGATGACACGTCCCATTTGACCTAACTATTTCCCTTCTGGGTATCTGAAAGAATTAAAAACATCATAGCATAATGATACACATACAACCATGTTTATAGCAACAGAATCTGTAATAGCTAAATCTTGGAGACAACCCAAATGCCCAGCAACCAAGGAATGCATAAAAATGATGGTTTTTTCACGCAATGAAGTACTACTCAACCATAAAGAAGGATAAACTTGAGACATTTTTGGTAAATAGATACACCTTGAGACCATACTTTTAAGTGAAATAAATCAGTCACACATGTGTAAATATTGCATTGTCTCTCTGGTATGAGAAACCTTAAGAAGGATAAAATGGAAACAAAGCTTTGTAAATAAGGAGGAGAAGAGGGGTTGGAGGCAGAGGAGGCGATTGGGGGAAAAAGGGAGAATCAAGATCTATCATATACAGGTGCAAATTCTCTATGATGAATAAGATTATTATGTATATCTAAATTGCACCAAGAAACTTAATAAAAAAATTCAGCGTTGACTAATCCCTCCAATTACAAGGCCATAGAGACTCTCCTAACAATTTCAGCATCACATCTGCCCTGGTTCTTGGCCCGATGCAGACCCATGGGAGGTGCCACGTGTTCTTCAAGGAACAAAGCCATTCTGAGCTCCAACTGCACAAACACAATCAACTTGCCACTAGAGTTAAGAGACAGACCAACAACTCAAGTAAACCCCATTTAAGGTAGGCCCCAAATTCTCTGGAAGCCCTTTTCTCTTTTTGATCATTTGACCAGACTCCCATCTCTGCTGGTTTTCTTCTGTGCACATATACCACCATTTACCTGCAGGCTCCAAGTACCTAGTACCCTCCTGTAAAGGATGGAAAACAATCCATTCCTACTGTTACGACAAAGCCCCTTATCTTATCCCACTAATAAAGGAGTTCAACCAAACCAAATATTTAAAATGAATTAACTGCACTTTATACATTCCCAGAGACGACTGAGCTGCTGAGAGCCAGGGTAGTATTTGGAAAAGAGAAGCCAAACTCTCAGCCCCTTGCATCCATGTCACTTTTCCGGGTGGGTCTTGTCTCGTCGTCCCTGGACCTAGAACAGGCAATGTCCGGGACAAAGGCGTGAGGACGTCAGCACACAGTGAGGACTAAGGAGCCTGCGGGAGAGGACGGCTTCTCCAGACACCTGCCCGTAACAGGTGGTGTGACTGCCTTTTTCTTACGCAAGGGTGCTCTTCCCTGAGGCGAGGAAACACAGATGCACAGAACCCTTGTTTGCCTTCCACTCTGCAGGTGGGCGCGAGCGCACCCCCGTGTTCAGCAGTCTCGTTTGTCATGTGTACCCAGACCCCTTCCCTTGTCCACAGTCAGTCTGCCCGAGGTGACCTTTACTTCCGGAGCACATCTACAAACCGGTCTCCAGGAGAGGAGTAGACTCCTCCTGAACCTTGAACTCTTCCCCAACCAAACAGAATTTGCCAATTCATTAATCCATTGGAACTGAAATCCCATGAAACTGAAAAAGGCTTTTTTTTTTCACATTTTCCCACAAGTTTCAAGAAGACAGACCAGCAGTCCGAGTGATCTCCTCCTCCCTCCGCCCCCTTCAGCGTCCCTGGGCCACGAGAGATGGAGATACGCGCAGGGAGTCTCTTAGAAATCAGGTAGCTCCGGAGGCCACCGCCGGCGTGGAGAGAAGCATTCTGAGGCTGCTTCTCAAGGCGCTCCATCAACACCAGAGTTCTTCCACAGCACATTGAGCCCCAGCTTTTGGACTTGGAGCTCCACGTCACCTGAGAGGAAGTGGCAGGAGCGTTTCCTCCATCGCAGGACGAAAGCCCAGGCGCAGACAAGCGCAGAGATTGCCTGAGGCTGCGCGATCCGGGAAAAGCGAGCATTCGTCTCCCTGCCCCTCGTCCGAAGGAAACGGCGTTTCCAGTTCTTGCTCGTCCCGCAGTGGACCGTGCAGGGAAACGCGCGCGCAGGGGCCTGCCTGGCTGTAAGGAAAGCTGGGCGAAGGAGTGGGGGCCAATGCAGGGTCCGGAGACGCTGCCTGGCGGACCCATCCGAGGGGCGGCGCAGGGGACGTCCGGCCCGGAGCAGGGTCCGGAGCAGGGTCGCCGCCCGCCCTCGGGGACCCCGGGGCCTCCGTCCGACCCCGACGTCGTAGGTCAAGGGTCTCCAGCCTGCATCAGCCTCCGGTCACCCCTTCTTTGTTAACTGTTCTAGACTTCGCATAGGCCAATGGCTGGGTGTGGGGTTGGGCCTATGTACCTCGAAATTTGTACTCCCTGAGCGCAGAACGCGGAACCCAGCCTCCACCGCCTGTCACCAACGCAGCTCCAGCGCCCGAATTGACAGCCACAAATCCCTTCTGCGCCTGCGCGCAGAGCATTCGCGGTGGGAGGGGCCTGGGAGGGAGCCCGCCCGGGGGAGGACCGGTTCGGGGCGTGGCCTGCGTCCTGGGCGGGGCCGGGGCGGGGCCGGGGAAGGGCAGCTCCAGCCCGAGGCCACAGCCCTGCCAGCCTGGAAACGGCTCTAGCGCGCGGGACCGGGGAGGAGGAGGCTGCCGGCCACCTCGCCCCGGGGAGGGCACCTGCCCGAGCTTCGGGTCTCCGAGGGAATTTGTGGCTCCTCCTCCTCCAAGGACGACTCTGGGGCAGGGCTGCCAAGAGTGGCTGGGGTGTGCGTGCGCGGGGCGCGCTCGTCCCGGGCCTGCGCTCCAAGGAGGCGCTGGGGGTCCGCGGGGCGGGGTGGCCGCCTTCCTGCTGGGGAAAGTGGGAAGCCCCGACCCCACTGAGGGCCGGCACCAGGCTCCCGGGCCCAGGCCCCCGCGGCCCCACCTCATCCAGCCGAGGGGTGGTCAGAGACCCCGGCCCCACCGCGCCCTCCTCCCCGTGAGCTCCCGCCTCCCGAGGACAGGAGAAGCCGCTGTCGGGGAGCGAGCGAGGACGCCGCGGGGAGCCGGAGCTCCTGGGAGCGCGGCGGCTACCGAGTGGGGAGGGCGGGAAGCCTGCCGGGCGCTCCCTGCCCGCTCGGTTGGTTGCTGCTTCGCGCGACCCACACCGGGGACTCGCCCAAGAAGGGCCGCTGCGGAGGTGGCCTTCGTCCTTGCAGTCGCCACTGCTGCGCCATCCTAAGTCACCGCGGCGGCCGCCCCGAGCAGGGTCCCCGGGTCAGCAGGGTGACGGCAGCTGCGGGTAGAGCCTGCTGGAGACCTCCGCCTGCCTGGGCTAGCACCCTGCTCACCCCGTCCGTCTTTAAAACTCAGCCCCGGGCATCCGTTCTTCCGCGGATACAAACGATACTGAAAGTCTGTGGGTCGCAGGGTGGGGCCGGTATTCACGTGCCAGACTAGGAACGGGCTAGAAAGGAAAGCGCCCCAGGCAAACCTCCCCACTCCACAGCGTTTCTGCTGCCGTGCGCCCGCCTAAAGGCAGGGCTCCCAGTGACCCGAGAGTTGGTGCGAAGAGGGGACGAGGGAAAGCGGCGGGGGGGAGGGGGTAAGGGAAGGCTCTCTGACCTCCTGTCCTCGAAGTGCCCAGGCTGTCCCTGACCACTGCATGTCACCCTCTGCGTGCCGCCCCCATCGTCCCGGAGCAAGCACCCGCAGGGCCGTGGAGGAAACACGCGGCCACTGCAGTTGACCCTAGCACAAATCCTGGTCAAGCGCAGATCTCCCGGCCTGCGCTGGTTGGCCAGAGCCGTCGACGCCCCAGACCTGCTGACCTTCCGTCTTCCCACTCGGAAGTCTAAAGCCTGGGTCGGGGTCGTCACGCCGTCTTGGGTGGTGGTGTCCTTGGGGGCCCGGGGGGCAGAGACTGGGGTCTTGCAGGACTAGAAGTGGTCACGGGGCCGGCCCTGACCTGGCAGCGTGCTGACCCTCATTCGCAGTGGGCCTGGGACCTCAAGGTCCCCCCAGACGCACAGAGCCCGACGACGAACTTGGGCAGAGGGGCGCGCCCTGGGGCGCAGGATTGCGCGAGGAGCCCCAGCCCTGGGCCGACCTTGCAGGCCCGTCCAGCAGGGGGCGGCACGGCTCTAAACGCGGGCTCGGGGCTTCTCCGCGCCGCCCAGTGGAGAACACGGCGCCCGAATCGGATTCTGGGCCGCGGAGCGTTCCCGGAGGAGTGAGAACAGGACCGGGCCTGGAAGGCCAGGGCGTTCCCACCCTGTGTGACAGGCTCTGCCCTAACCCTGGGGCCCCGTCTCGCTGCAGGGCGCGGGGCCCAGCGGTCCCTGCGCACAGACGCCGGGCGTCGCCGCAAAGCCGGGGTGCGCCCCGCTGCGGAAAGGCCGAGGGCGCCACCGCCCGCGCGATCCGCAGTCGGAGCAGGGGAGCCCCGCCCCGCCCCGAGCCGGGAGCCCCCAGAGGCCCCGCTGTCATTGTGGGAAAGCGAGACGCCCCCGCGAAGGTTCGACTTGCAGAGGGCGGGCTCGGATTTCGCTCCTGAAGTGCACCCGGCCTCCCGGCGTGCCCGCCCGCCCGCCCCTCTCCATGCTCTGGGCTCCCACGGTGGGGAATCTCCGCGGGCGTGGGCTGCGGCCCGGGTGGGGACAGCGAACGGGCCCGAGCTGAGCGCTGCGCGGAGGAGCTGCCGAGGGACGGGCGACGTCGGTGTGGGTTTGGGTCTTCGGGGAGGCTGCAGCGATTGTGCTGTTTGCAGGCGCCGGCCGGGGTCCTGGGGAACGGGGTGCACCGCTGCTCCGACGCTCTGCGCGGGCAGGCAGTGTTGCCAGAGCAGAGCCCAGGGCTGGTAGCGGGTGGCACTCTGGCCCCTTAGTGGGCCCCGAGGGACCTGCGTGGGGAAATGCCAGCGAGCTGGCCCCAGACTCGGGGTCCTCGAGGTGAGGGATGGGGAGCTGGGACCCTGCACCAAAGCGGAGGAGAAAAGTAAGACTGAATAGAGCGCGCAGAGGAGCCGCGACGCCGCCAGAGCTCTCCACCGCAGCCGGCCTCGCGCGGCGGGGGGCCGAGTGGGCAGAGACCCTGCTCCTCCCGAGGAAGGGAAAGTACCCATCCCGCAAAGCCTGTAAAATAACCGTTTATTTAATAGTTAAAAAACTCCAGTGATAAATGTCCGTTACCGATGGTCAGCATAAAGTGCCAGTCGCAATACAACGCCCGCCCCGGCCCGCCGGCCCGCGGGGACACGCGTGGGAGCCGGGAGGCCGAGCCGGGCACCGCAGCCCCGGGCGTGGGGGGCCCCGCGTCCCAGCCCGGACCGGAGCCCTCGGCGGGGCGGGCTGCGCAGCGGAGCTGGGAGGGCGGGCGCTCCGGGCAGGTCCCCGGGGCGGCGGCTGAAGCAGATACAAGGATTACACTTGCGCAGGCTGGGGTGGAGTCGGGTGGGATGGAGACGCGAGGAGGGGCTGGAAGCTGCCAGCGCGGGGAATTCTTTTCCTCTCCTCCCTGCTCAGTCAGTTACAAACTTGTGTGGTCAAGGAGGCGGCGGGGGTGGGGGGAGAGAAAAAAAGGCAAGAAAGAAAACGTATAAAATAACAATTGAAAAAGTAATACTTCTGGGAGAGGCGCCGGTGCGGCTCCGCGGAGCTTTCGTTCTGTTCTCAATGCTGGTTCCCCTCCGCCACGAGAGGCCCGCGTTTTGGCCGCGAGGGCAGAGGCGCGCCGCCTCCTCGGGGAGCCGCCCTGCGCTGGGGTCGCGGCGCCTGGCGGGGCTCCACGCGCGGCGCGGCGGTGAGGGGCCCAGGGGACGCCGCCGGGTGGAGTAACGTCCTTGGGCGTCGCGTCTCCCTGGGGAAGGGGCCCGCGGCCCGGGGCTCTGGTGCGCCAGAGGCGGTGTTTAACATTTGATCTTGGAGGTTTTGAGCTCCTTCACCTGTGAGTGTAGCGTCTTGTGGACAGCGAGAGTCCGGGACTGGCAGAATCCTTTTCCACACTCTTGACATTTGAAAGGCTTCTCTTTGGAGTGAATATATCTGGGGGCAGAAACAGACCGTTAAACCTCGGAAAAGGAAGCGTGGTTACCTACGAACAGTTTTCCCGGGGCCCTCCCACTGCTCTGAGACACCTGCCCTCCTGCACCCCGAGGTTTCAGGGTACCGAACGTGTGCTCCCGCAAACACAGAGCTGCGCAGGGAGTAGGCAGTGAGGGAGACCCGCGGGGTGCTTGATCCCTAAGCAGGTCCCGCAAAGGACCAACTGCTTTTCTGAGCAGAGGGGTGGGCAGCACCTTCTTATAAGGCAGGCGGCAATGCTAGAGAGGAAGGCAAGGAGCTGGGGTCCAAGACTAGGACTCTATCTAACAGCACTATGGCTATTGAAATTAAAATTAGGTAAAACTAAACAAAACAAAAAGTTCAGTCTGTGAGATGTCACACTTCTCGTCCTCACAGAAGCCTCCCTACGGGACAGCTGTAGAACTGGAGGGAGCCTAGGCGAGCAGGCGCTTGTGGGGCCTGTGGAGACCTGATCAGGCCTTAGGGTCCCATTCGCCCCAAATTCCTCCACCCTAGCTCCAGAACCTATCCCTGAGCCTCCAGTGGTGGCTTCCTTTGTGCTTCTAGGAAATTCCAGGAAGCTCAGAAACTTGGAAGAGTCCCATGAGGCTCTTTAGGGAGGAGGATGGTGAGGCCAGAGGTGGCAGCTCTCTCTCGGCCACACGTGGTTCGCACCTGTGATCCCGTAGGTGGTCCTGCCGCCGGAAGGCTTTGTGGCAGATGTCACAGGTGTAGGGCCGTTCATCCGTGTGTGTCCGCTCGTGGATAAGTAGGTTATAGGACTTGGTGAAGTGGCGGCCACAGAACTTGCAGACGAACTCCTTCTTGGTCTTGGAAGGCAGGCGTCCTCTTGTGGGCTTCTTTTCTGGAGACAGCTTGGTCACATCCAGGAGGGCACCCAAACCACCTGCAGGGGATCCAGGGCCCTCGCCTCGGACAAGCTTCGAAGGATCTTCCTGTGTGGCAGCCAAAGCCAAGTTGGCAAAATCAAAGCGCGGCTTGGTCTTGTGTGCTGGGCCACTGCCTCCAACAGCGATCTCCGGCTTGGGTTGGATGACCTGAGGGAACCAGGGAAAGGCAGGCAGCTGGAAGCGTGCGTCCACCAGGCTGGACACAGCACCGGGCACTTTGGAGAAAGAGGAGCGTGGCAAGTGCATGGCCGGGTAACCCAGCGTCCACTGGTGCAGGTGCACAGCATGCAACGCACTGAAGCCATACAGGTTGGGCAGGTGGTCCGAGGGCACTGTGGGCAGGCCGTTCACTGCCTGAAGGAAAGAGTAGTTGGTGAGCTGCAGCGATGGATGGATGGGCACTGGCGCTGGCAAGGTTTTGCTGCCCATTGTGGTAGTCGCAACAGTTCTTGCGCTCAATCTGCAAAGAAGGGAAGAAGGGAGGAAGGACAAGAGAAGCTCAGGGCAGGTTGCCTTCCTTCAGAATCCCAGCCGGTCACACCCTCTCCTGTCCCCAGGGCAGCTGCCGGGAGTCTGGGACCCATGCACAGCCCTCCCTGTGTTCTCACAAAGCACACAGAACACGGATGTAGGGAGTCCTCTTCTGGGAGGCCTCCTTGGTTTAAGGGCTTCCCCCAAATAGCCTCTGGCAGAAACACACAACAGAGAAACCAGTATGAGGCTAAACCCCAAGCAATGCACCCAACTTCAAATGAGGGCCTATTGTGTATGGTTCAGGAAGGGAGGCACAAGCCCAGGGCAACTGGTGGCGGTGAGCACCAACATCTAGGCAAGTCTGGATCCACACAGACTTACTTCCTCCTGCAAAGATAACAGAATTTGGAAGCACACACATACGTGAGCACAGGAACGAAGAAATGCACAGACACATAAACACATACTCACACGTTCTAAGACAACTGCAAGAAGGTGCAGAGATAAATGGGGCCAGCTAGTTAGTATCCCTTCAGACAACAGTGGCTACAAAATGCAAGGATCATCACAGATGAACACACACACACACACACACACACACACACACACTCACACACACTCTCACTGCTGGGTCCTGCTTATTAAGGTCTCCGGGCTAACCTTGGAGCTGGTTCTAGAAGCTGTGGCATCTTCAGAACTCTGACTTTGTCCTCCTGCCTGACAACTAGTGAACCCTGTTGGCACTGCTTTCTCTTCAGCTGCTTGCAGACTGATTCCTGACCCTCATCCTTGGGGATCACCTTCATTTTAAGGAGGGAAGGCACAGACACCCACATTCATTTAGTTCCTTAAACACCTGCAGTCATGTACAAGGTGCCTTACGTGTCTTCTTTCCTGCCCGCCACGGGAAAGGGCAGCAGGATTTTTATGCATGTGGAGAACCCTGGACCAGTGGGCATACAGACAAGAACACTGCTGCTGGGTCTCGATGCTGTAGGCTATGGCGGGACAATGTGCTGGAGCAAGTCAGAGAAAAGCCACAGCAGGGTAAGCAGGGGCTGGCATCTCCCAGTCTCTTCTGTCAGGGTCTACAGCTTGCGTGGAAAGGTTTGGGGTCTACAAAGAGGCCTTTCTTTCCTACCTTCCCCTCTTAGATATTCCTAATTCAAGTCTATCCAGTGGAGGAACAAACAGAAAGAAGGAAAGCTGAAAGTAGCAGGGAACCTTGCAAAGCCGAAGTACTGATCCCCTAGTTCTGCGCTCCAGCTACTCAGGAAGTCATTATCCAAGCAGGGTCCTAGGACTCCCTCCTCCTTCGCCCAGTCTCAATCTCCTTTAGCCCTGTGCCACTCTCTCTCTCTCCTCAGGCTGCCCTGCTGGAGTGAGCCCCTTGCCTGAGATGTCACCTACTTCACAGTACAGACTCACCCTCCTAAGTCTGGGGGACCTCTCCTGGTCCCCAGCGAGGCAGTTAGACCCAGCTGTTGTTCTTTCCCTGCAGGGAGGCTCTATAAGCTTGGCCTTGTGCAGGGATCCACCCCTGTTCTGGAGGAGGGTGAAGGCCATCTTGATCCAGAAAAACCCTGCTGCTGGAAGCTGGCGGGAGGTTTGTGGCTTGTGAGGTGGGGATCTAAGGAAAGAGGCATTGATGGGTGGGAGGTATAAAGCACAATAGTGGGCAGAGAGGAGCCTGCACAGGCTGTCACCCAACAGATGCAAACGATACAGCCAGCGCCACTATTCGGCCCGGGGCAGGGGAGCGCAGATCTGGGCAGTTCAGCTTCCGCACTGAGAGCAGGGGCCGGCGGACAGAGCCCGGGCGCCAGTCTTCTGCAGTGCTTCATGGGACAAATCGAGACAGTCTCGGATGTCTGGGACAAGGGAGAAGCAAAGTACAAATGGGGCCAGGGCGGAAGGGTTGGGGAGGGTAGAAGGCTACCAACTTCAAAGGTCTACCCGGGTTTAGGGAGGCGAGCGCGCTTTGATTTGCCATCTCCTCTGTTCTGCAGGCCCTGGAAATCAGATCCTTATCTCCGGCTCCTGGGCCACCGGCGAGGTGGCCTCTGTCTGCCTGCTCGCAGCTAGGCCTGGGCGAGGCCATGGAGCAGCCGTGGAGGCAGGACTCTGGGCTTCAGGCGGGCCCAGGCTTGCTGCGAGCTCGAGCAGGAGAGCCCACCAACCTTGCCTTGCTTGCCTTCACCTCCCCTCAAGCAGGGGGAAGGATCCCTGGGGCCATAGACTCCATAGCAGGCGGACAGCGGGATGCTTGCGGCTCTCCGGGCGCCTGAGAGCAACCTCTCCGGGCTATCTGCCCGATCTTATTTCCCCCAACACTCCATTTATTTTCCTCCGCGGCCCAGCCAGTTTCTCGTTTTCTTCCATAGCATTCTGAGGCCAGGGTTCCCCAGATTTCCGCCAACGGTTTTCTGGTGGACGAAATTCGTTGGAAACGTGGCTCTTTACACTAGTTCCGAGAATGGGCGGAATGATCGATCCGGTTTCAGGCGGTCAGCTAAGGGAGACGCGATCTCTCACTTGCTTCCCCTGCCAGAGAGAGTGAGTCCACTACCCGGCTCCCATGGCCCGGACCTGAGAGCCCAGTACGAAAGCTTTTGATCTTTCAACTCCAGAAGGATCGCCTCTCCCCCGTCAGCCTGCTATCCCGCCATCAGCTGGGCCTCGGCCTTGGGGACTGATAGGAAGGACCCCGACTGCGCGCAGAAAACGCCTATCGCGCTGCAGAGCCCGGGTCGCCGCTAGCCCGACGCTGGGCATTAATGAAGTGTGCAGAGTCTATTAAAGTGGTTTATTCGGGTCTAATTAAGCGTGAGTGACTTAACTGCTTTCATTAATGAAGACCGAAGGAACGGCAGGAGCCTGCGCCTGGAGGAGCCTAGAGGCAGCCGCGAACCGTCACCCTTGACATCGAATCCCCCCGACACGGGTGGTGACTGACAGGCGTCCGCACCCTCGCCCAAAGGACTGAGCAGCACCCGTTGCTCTGGCTGTGTCTTCCCAAAGAACGAGCGCGAACGACCCCCAAACGGCCACCCTGCTGTGCCCGCCGCGACCGGCAGACCAGTCCTCAGTCTTAACGAAACCGCAGTCATTTCCAGGAGCCCGGGATGGACCAGCTACCCAACGGTCGCTCTCTGCGCCCTACCAGCCCCTCTCCTCCCTGGGAGGCTGGAAACCAGCAAGTCTAGCCTCGCGCCAGGTTCTGTTCTTGAAAACCTAGGCGCCACTCTAACCCGGGTGAAAGTCACGCAATTAGTGCAACAAAGAAACTCTCGCAGCTACTTTCCATTCCGGGAGCCCACCCGCCAGGACTCCAGCTGCTGAAACAGGACGGGATGTGGGATGCCCCTCTTGTCAGAGACCTTTCAGGGGAGAAATCAGCGCGGCAGGCAGCCTCTGGCTTCCTTTTCACCTCCTGCTTCCACCTTCCTTCCTGAGGGCTGTGTAAGGAGCCGATCAAGGAGCAAAAGAATCCTCTTCCCATCCCCAACCCAAAGACACTCCCTGCTCCGTCGCGCCTGGCCGCTGCACTTGAGGGTCTGGGATTTGGAAGCAGAGGTCGCGCCCGGCCTGCGTGCGTCCCTGCACCTGGGCAACCGAGAGTTCAACTCAGACTTGAGGACAACGAGCAATGGTTCTAGGAGAATATCAGAGTCCACGTGCAAGCAGGCGTCTGAAACGCGGCCCGAGCTCCCGCTGACCCCTACTTGAGCCAAAGTCCCCAACAGCCAAGGCGCACTGCCGCGCGGCCGCTGGGACGTGCACCTGTCCCGGGGCCAGGGCGGCATCCGCACCCGCCTGCGTCCTCCTCGGCCCCGCTTTTGCAGGTGAAGACGAGTTAGGCGCGCGCCTTGCAAAGTTTGTGCCTGGTGAAGTTGCCCGGGTTTCTTACGGGGGCCGACACTGCCTACCGAGGTCCCCGCGCACCTCCGCCGGGACTCGGCGCGCTGGAAGCCGCGGCCCGCCGAGGTCAGGGGCCGAGAACCTGCTCGCGGAGCCCGGGCCACCGCCCCGCCCGCCCCGGGCTGCAGGACCGCCGCTTCCGCAAGGTCCCGCAGCCTCCCCGCTAAGCGGAGCTCCCCGAGAAGCGCGGGAGCACGGGCGCCCGCGCACCGTGACAGGGACCCCGAGTCCTGCCCGCCGCACGGGGCTGCCTTTACCTCTCTCCGCGGCGGATCTGGGACTGGCGGCGGCTCCGAGCTCGATGCCCAGGACCCGAGGCGTCCCGGGCGCCGAAAGCCGCAGGCGCCCCTGGCGCTCTGGATCCGGAGCGGCGCCGCCGGCCACGGGGAGCGCCCCGAGTCCCGCCTGCCCGGCCCGGAGAGCCCGGCTCCCGCTCCTCGCCGTCCGCACCCGAGCGGCTGAGAACGCGCCGAGGAGAGGCCGAGCTGCGTCTCTCTCATCCCTTCGCACCGAGCCGCCTACTTATTTTAATCCCGCACCCGCCCTCCTCCCTCCACCGCCCCAGGCTCCCGGATTCCTCCCCCCGCCCCTGCCCCCAGCCCTGCCTGCGCCTGCGCACTGACAGACAAAGTTTTGCTGACCCGGGCAGCAGACTTTGGCAGCCGCGCTCCGTTGGCCCCGGCCTTTCCGACCTGGTCCCCTCCTCTCCGGTTCCACGCGACCCGCTCTGCTTTTGGGGCCCACACGGACAGGCGCGGTGCGCTGGGGGGAACCGCGTCCTGGCAGATGAGACGCAAGCTCGGGCTCCTTTTCTTGCGCTCTCAGGACTCAGGCTGCGCGGGGCAGGCGGCGGCGGGGTCGGAGCGGTTCTGGGCGCCGGGACCCCGAACCGCCACTCCGTCTGCCCAGCACTTCGAAGCGCTGCCGAGCCGCCTCTCCTCCCAGAACTCCCGGGCCCTTCCGCAGTCGGCGACCCGGGGCTGTGCAGCGGTCCCCGGCCCCCGGGCGTGCGCAGGGAGGACCAGCGCTAGGCAGCGCGGTAGCTCCGGGCGCCGAGGGCCGGGTGGCCGCGGAGCAGCCCACACATCGGCGTGCCGGTGGCTGACCCCGACACGGGCGGGCGGGAGCCCAGCAGCGAGGCCAGAGGTGGAGCGTGGGGGAAGAAGGTCAAGAGTTAGTGTCCTGGGAACCAAAACTCTCGGGGGTTTGACCCCAAAGCGCAGGAGCGCTCTCAGGACACTTTTATTTTTATCTAAGGTTGGACGGGGCTTTGGAGGGTAGCACAGGCACCCAAGGAAAGCCGCCAGGGCCAGTCCTCACCTCTTTACCTCGGAGCTGACTCCCCCCCCCACCCCAGCTGCGTCGCTCCCTGCCTCTTCCCCGCAGCCCCGCGTCTGGGTGCCGCACAGGAGGTGCCCGTTTCCAAGCCTTTGGGTGGTTCCAAGTTCACACCCCAGGTTCCCTGCTTTGCTCCAGCTTGTGCTTGCAAAGCCAACCTGATTCTTGAGGTGAGCAGGGAGTTTGATCCCCGAGCTAGGGAAATGTTCATGGGTTCTTCCGCCCCAGGGCACACCTGCAAGAGATGCTCCTTACAACACAACCTGCCCTCCAGCTCCTAGTGGCTTCTGCTTGACCTAAGAGAAGGACGTGCAATGTTTGCTCTTTCCCATCCCGCTGGTCAGTGTAGGAGTGACAGCCCGGGAGTCTGCTGCGCCTGGGACCTAAGCAGCTGCCAGTGCCGGTGGAGGTGACACCTCGGCGGGGAGCCCCCTGGGGCAGAAGGAGCCTGAGATCACCCCTTCCAGGAGGCTGTTTCTGGGCAACAAGCTCTAAAAGCTGGGGAAAGTGTGGAGGAAAGAAAGGCCAGGCCAGGCGGCCCTGGATCTCCTTAACCCCTCCTGGAGTGAGGGACTCAGTGCGTAATCGCCTCACGCTCCCCAAGTAGCCAGCACTCGGGGAACCACCATACTCGCTGTGACAGTCGCCCGGAAGAGAGGCACAGTGGGGCCTCTCTGACTGTTGGGAGGCTGAGGACGAGTGACTGGAGGCCGGGAGCCCGCAGCCTCCTGCTCTGAACTCCTCAAAGCCCCACTGCGTTTCCTTCGTCTTTCTCTTCCAGAACAGGACCCTGTGCACACGCCTCAGCACTTCAGAAAGCTCCGAGCAGGGTTCCTGAAGAAATCCTGGCTGAGAGTGTCCATGTCCTGAGAGGAGGAAACCGCGGCAGGGCTGTGGGGCGTCCCTTTGTCAGCTTAGCTGGAAAGCAGATCTGGGCCCACCCCAGAGCTCCGCCGACGTGAACAGGGCGGGAGATCGTGCTGGCGCAGGTCCTGAGGACCCAGAGTCCCAGCCACCTCGGCCTGGAGCAGGCCACACAGTAGGACAGTACTGCGCAAAGAGAGTAGCCGGGTGCTGACAGATGTCACCGGGGCACTCCTCAGACACCTTTGGCTTCCAAGATGCTGCCTCCCATGTAACCCACAGTGGACCGTCCCAAAAGGTCAGGAAAACCAAATCCAAGACTTGCTAGGAGCTGAAAAGTCCCCCACCCCACTCAGTCCCTGAGTCAGTGATCTCCAAACTTTGGCCTCCATCTCTGATAAAGGCCCACCCCAGACCTGTTTCCCTCCGGGTGAGGGGGGCAGGAGGAAGCCCAGGAAGCTCTGGCACTTTGTGCCTTTCTCCCCCTACCTCAGAGACGCCCAGGCTGTGCCACTGTGGCTTGGCAGAATAGCTAAGTGCAGGACCCAGGACACCTAAAGCCAAGGAGGACACTTGTGAGCAAAGTCGGACTCATTTAAGACTCTGGGAAACACTGCATTTTAAGTTTGGTAAAAGCTGTAGGTAACCTGGACACTGCTTCCTGCCCTCCTGGGAGCCCAGTGAAGGTGGCAAAACCCCTGCTTTAGTCCTGGGACTCACACCGTCACTGCAGCCTCTCATTTAGAGCCTGTGGCCTCAGCCCTGGAACGGACGGGTGCAGACACAGCTCCTCCTGGCTCTCACCCACGGCCTGCCGGATCCCAGACTTGGCTGGGATGGACCTCCTTGGGAAGCAGCCGCGCAGCAAAACACCAGGGCTCCAGGTCAGCTTGCAGTGCGCCCTGGCCCTGCCAGTCTTGCTGGGTCCCCCAGGGGAGCAATGCTCCAGTCAGCCCCGGCTTCCTGGCACGGACCCAGGCGAGACCTGGAAGCTGGGGAAGCTGGGAGCGGAGAGGACCTCGGCTTGTCTTCCCCCCAGCTCCTGCTCCCAGGGAGGGGAAGACCCCAGCCCGCCTTAGCAGTGCAAACTCAGGGGCTTCCAGAGCATTAACCAGAAAGGGTCCTATATTGGTTTGAGTTGTTTTGAATTAAAAATAATAATAATGAATGCCACCTCTCCGCACTCCCCAGATGCAAGAAAATGACCTCATTCTTCTAAGTGGAGATTACTTAGCACTTGTGAGTTTTTGCTTCCAGAGCAAGCTTTTCTGTAGTCACTTTGTGGATGGACATTTGGGGGTGTACTCATTAACCCCACCCCTTGTGAATTTACATAACTTGCAAATAACTGGGAAATGCAGGCGTCCCTCTGTATTCGCGAAGATGATGGATCCTAATGGCTCAGTGGCTTCTCGGGAGCCACTGCGGTCAAAATCCAGCTGGAGGGTGGGCCGAACAACCGAGGTTGGTAACACGACTTCCACACACATTCGGGGGGTTGGGTTAGACCTCTGCAGAGACACGCAGTCCGGGGTTCGAGGAGGGCGGATGCCCACGGATGTAGTGACCGCGACAGACAAGTTTCAATCTCAGAACTGAAAGAGAAAGTGAATCGCCTTTTTTCAAGCAGTTCCCGTTTGCTGAGTTCTTTGTGAGCCCGTGCGCATCGCGCCATTCCCTGCCACCGAAGCAAAGGAACGACGCCCCCAGGCGTGTCAGTCCTCCCCTCTGTGAAAGGAACACGTGGGGGCCATGGATGCACGCACGCGTCGGCGTGAACGGCGCCGTGCACGCGTCGGCGCGGTGCAGCGATCATGACCTGCGAGCGTCCAGTGCAGAACGTGCGCAAAAGGCGCGCGGCGCGCTCCTGGCCCGGAGAAAGCTGGACTCGAGAATTATCTTCGACGTGAGCCGGATCTGTGCGCCAGGTCGCCGAGCCCTCCGGGAGTCAGCACCGCCCGACGCCGCCGCGCCGAGGCCCTGCAGGCGGCGCGGTGCCCACGGGCTCGGGGCGAGGCTTCGCGACCCACCGACCGGAGGGGCCGTCCTGGTCCTCGCCCGGCTTTCCGGGGCGACCGCCCGGCGGCCGGCGGGGAAGGAGTGGTCCCCGCCGCGATCCTGGAGGAAACGCGCCCCCTGCTGGCCAGCGGCGGGTCTCCGCGCGCTGTCTCCTGTTCCTTTTACCTTTTTTTTTTTAATTTTTAATTTTATTTTAAAGATAGTAAACTCCAACAAAACATAACAGAACAAAGTCAATCAAAGCAAAGCAGCAGAACTGGTACAGAACTTCGAAGCAGGATACTAGGAAAACAATAGCTGCTATAGCATATCTTGTTATCTTCGCAATAGCTGACCATTTCATCAGGTGTAGTAAAATCAGACCAACAACAAAACAGAATAAAACCCATCAAAAAAGAATATTGAATAAAGCAAAACAATTAATCAGAATAAAGCAAAACAGTGAGAACAATACTGGGCCTCAAAGACCAGACAGAAGGGAACCCCACGTGCTGTTTCACCTTCTAACCTTCGTTCCCTTCAGCACTGCCTTCCTCGGGCGCAAACCCGGCCTTGACTTGTTTAACACCACACACGCCCGGGCTTCCAGAGAGCCAACCCAGGCCTTGCTGGAAGGAGGGCAGCTGTGCACGCCGCCAGCCTCGGCGCCCTCTGGGTCCTCGCGGGTCCGCACCCCACCGGCCACAGAGGGCGGAAAGCCCGGCCGGCCCGGGGCTCCCCGCACCTGCCCTCCCAGGCCAGCGGCTGCGCCCGCCCCCCGGAATTCCTACACTGAGTACTTTAGTCTGAGCCTTTCCTTTCCTCCCCATCGGAGCTCCAGCTCTCCCTAGAGAAGGGACGAGCACCCCTGACCACCTCCCCGGCCACAGCTCCTCCCTCGGTGCCCTGCCGCGTGCTGCCTCTTAGATCCGCGGGCCGCACCGCACGCCTTCCCCTCCTGCGGGCTGGGATTCACACTGCAAAGGCCAAATTCTCGGAACAAGTGTGATTTTTTTTTTTTTTTTTACAAGTACAACTTTTATTTTTATTTATTTTTGCTTCCGGGAATTGAATTCATGACCTTGTGCTTGCCAGGCAGGTGCTTATGCCCCTTAGCTAAATCCCTGGCCCAAAAATATAACTTTTAAATATCGATTTTTCTTGTCTCCTTTCTACTGATCTTAATTTCTTCTATCCCTACTGCAACACCTCTAGAAGTTTGTAGAAGTGATATAG